>JAUZND010076068.1:0-16531 GCA_034780555.1 Coelogynopora nodosa | reverse complement strand
GAGAGAGAGAGAGAGAGAGAGAGAGAGAGAGAGAGAGAGAGAAAGAAAGTCATTATTGTCTAATTAAATAGTACAACATAGATTGTTCATCTCCTTAAATATATGAGTGAAATGGAGAATGTGTCGCATTACTTTATTAGACAGTAAATGATCGGTTCCTAATCAAATAATTAATTATAACTATACTTGCCAACTATCTGATTTAATATATAAGAGAAGAATTATATTTCAGTTGAGGGTTTTAAGACATTGTTTTGTTGTTGTATAATTTTATATATGTGTGTTATTAATGTGATCTCAAAGATGTACAAAATAATGACAGAATAGTTTTATAGTGGTCTAACATGATTATAAAAATGCAATAAAATAACGATAAAAATCGTATTGCCAAGTATATTTACGTTAATGCATTTTGAATTGTATACTGTATCTTCTTTTAGCGGTTAATTTAACAGAGAGTTGTTTGTTTATGTATTGTTTTATTACATTTTTATTCAATTTGTCTGTGTCAAGTTTGTGTATCCACTTAATTGTGTGTTATAATTAAATTATAATTTGTTTAATTGTTGACCCTAGCTTTAAAGATTACATTTCCGTGTATCTTTAGGTTACTTGAATATATAGCAAATATTTGATAAGGCAATATATAAATAGAATTTTTGTATGAAATTAGTAATAATATATTTAAATAATTACTAGAATTATTCTTCATTAGACAAGATGTATGGATTACAATAATGGACTTTGTAGAAATGCCCCCTTCATGCATTAGTCATGTGTCTACAACCTCTATTCTGTCTGCAATATACATACACATACTTATATAATTAAAAATGCACAACCGGTGACCAGTACGACTTATTTTCCGAAGACCTGGACAACGATGGCAGCAAACTTTGAGCATCAGATTCAGGTGGTGGATTGTTCGTGTGACGGTTGCAATTAGCCGAAGAAAGAGGGCGGATACCCGGCGGCACCAGCTGTGACTCCGCTGCTGCAGTGGAACTGTCCCCCTCAACAGCACCACCACCACCACAGGATGCCACTGTCCCCGCAGTGACCTGACCGACAGCGGGGGAGTCGTCGTCCAGATGGGAAGCGATCCTGTCGTCCGTAGTTGCGGCGTGGTGGAACTCCACAACAATTCGTTCTTGTCCCGGACGACTAGGTTCCTCAAAATCAAGATCATGGAGGAAGATGGACTCCTGGTTTGAGTTGTTGTCTTCTTCCACCTGAAAAGGTAGAATATATATAGAGTAGATACAACCGGATAGAGTAGGAATTGAATGTTTTGGAATTTTAATTTCGAATATTCGAATATTAAGTAATAAATACGTTATATATACCCAATACGTGCTAAGATGCTTACATTATTAAAAAAATTCTAATTTAAAAGTTATTTATATTTTACATCTTCAAATGTTACAATATTGAAAATGTAAATTGAAATATAGTTGTTTTATTTTGTTTTAATATTATTTAAAAAACATTTTTTAACAAATCTTACTTTATACAGAATACTGAATCAACATTTAAAAATAAAATAATTAGTTAGCGTTAGATAACCTTATAACATATATACATTTCAATAGATAAAAGCTTTATAGCCAGAACAATCACGTACAAGAATACTGTTTAAAATAATATATAATAAATAATGTAGGCTATAATGAAAAAATTAATCAATATTATTAATAAAAAAGATTTTACAACCGTACATTAATCTACGTCAAATAATTACTTCTTACTACAAAGTATCTATAATTAATGACTTTGATCGTGTATCATTATTTATAATAAATTATTAACTCATGAAATAGTGCAAATATAACATCATAACAAGAAATTACTCTCAAACCGACAATACTAACTAACCATTACCAATAATATCAAAAACACAATACCGTCCCTATTCAAAAGTAATAATTAACATAATATGTTGGTGGCATAAAACAACACAGTTTTACTTTTATATAAAGGTCACATAAATGTGTCTATTTCAATGTCAAACAAATATGTTTAAAATATTACAAATCAGAAAAGATGCTCTAGTTTCAATAATGTTATATTGCATCTGTGCATTAGACGCTGTATAACTGTTTCTGATTTGATATTTCTTTCAAAACACCTTTGTGTCTACAGACACAATTAATTAACTGACACAGAATTCCAACACGGGGCAAAAATGACACACAAAATGACAGAGAAAAACAAATTTCACCCGGAAGAAACAACACTTGAGGGGTGTATATAAAAAACGAACATCAAGGTAGACGAATACCAAGCTATCCACCATATAAGGTTAACGTGACATGCATCCAAGTTTAAGCTGAATAAAAAAATATCCGCAAACTATATATATGTGTCTGTATTTATACAAATTGGACATGAAGAAATCAGGATATATCTTTTTGTGCAAACTACAAAAAAAACAGGCTGCTTTCATTTATAGAACACCCCAACAGTCAACTCGCAAAACTTTGAAATCCTTGCGGGACAGCCAAGGTGTTCGGGTAATTAAAATGTAACAATTCGATGTAAATAATATTAAATTGAACAACATTTGTTGAAATTTCAGATATTTCTGAAATATTTTACAAGATTATATTATTAAATAATGCAAATATGTTCGTCTTATAGAACACAAGTTATTATGTTACATATTTAAATATCATTTACATTGTTTTTATACACACATCATTATACATATTTACATCGTATAAATAATTTAGACGTTTGTCTTTTAATTTAGGTCAGTTTATGAAGTCACTGAATCAGATCCACTTTGAATATTTTCGAAACTTTACAAAAATTAATGAACATAGTCCGTGTTTCAAAGATGTCACAAAAATACATATTTTTATTTTAAAGTTAGAAACAACAAATCAAATGTGGTTATAAAATACCCCAAACAATTCATGGGGTCACGTCATTACGTACTATTAGCCACAAACTAATTAAACCTAAAATGCATGATCTATTCTAAAGAATAGTTTATTCAAACCACAGATTAATCATGCTATTAATTATTTGTGTAGTCTTCATGGCATTGTGAATAAATCAAATAACAAGCACTTTACATACAAAATGAACTTATATAGATAGCTTCCTTAAATTTTTTTAAAAAAAGTTCGAACGTGGTACACGTCAAATAGGGCCTACAGTCAAATTATATTATCTTACCATTAAATACCGGCATACTATACCTAGTATGTGTTTTATGCTTAATTACTTGACCATTACAAATAGCCGCAAATACATATTTTAGTTAGTACCATCTTTTTGTTCTAGAACTTTTTTTCTAAAAGGTTATTTGTCGTATAATTTACAACTTAACCCATTTTATAGAAAATTTTTCTAGAAATTATATATGCTTTAAAAATTTTTCTCATTTATTAAACATGTTAAGTGGGCTTACTTTAAAAATTATCTACAATTGATTAGGATATTATTTAGTTTTATCATTCATTAGCTCTCATATTATGAACATTAAAATGTTGAAAGATATGCTTAAACAGCACTTTACTTTAACGAGATGTAACTAAAAAACATTTAAACAAAAATTGACCTAACATTTTTTAAACTCTGGCTATGTGAAAGTATTGATCAATTTAACAAAATATTTATAATAATCTAATCATTAATCATTAATCATCAATCATTTTCTGAGATGACAACGCTTTTCATAAATGCTTGGACGAATAACTGAATAAAAAATAAAAATAGTTTTATTACCAAAATTCGATAAATTACATAATATCGATACATTAAACTAAATATTTACCAAGGTCGTATTACATAATATCAATACATTGTACTAGATATTTACCAAGGTCGTATTACATAATATCGATACATTGTACTAGATATTTACCACGGTCGTATTACATAATATCGATACATTGTACTAGATATTTACCAAGGTCGTATTACATAATATCGATTATTTGCACTAGATATTTACCAAGGTCGTATTACATAACATCGATATTTTGTACTAGATATTTAACAAGGTCGTATTACATAATATCGATACATTGTACTAGATATTTACCAGGGTCGTATTACATAATATTGATACTTTGAACTAGATATTTACCAAGGTCATATTACATAATTTGAATAGTAGGACCTATGTAAAATGCACAAGTAAAAAATTAAATATAATAGGATCATTAAAAAAAGTTTTATTATTGTGTTGCATATTCTTGGATGTCCTACAACGAATGTTTAGATCTGGTGTTCTATATATTATTGTTGTTTGTTAATAAACAGTAGTGTGAACTAATACAGAATCTTGGGGGATTAAAATAATTTCAATCCATATAATGTAATTTCCAAATTTATCCATCTCATTTTTTATCCGGAAAACAATCATCTATACCCATTTAATGTTATAATATGAGCAAAATAATTACCATCAGAGTGACTGGCGAATTTAGATCAATCAAGCGCATTGTTGACCTCAATCAAAATCTAATTTCTTTACCTCTATATAATCAAGTCAGTATAGCGGTCATATTATCGCCCTGCTATTTCCTGACGTGCTCAAGTACACAACCAAACCGACAACAACGACTTAGCTGCCTTTTTATACTTAGGAAGATGCAGCCGAGAAGGTTAAAGCTGCTGTCACATTGACGAATTATATATTTTGTCAAAAATGGCCGGAAGAAATCGAGAATACTATAGAACTAAATGGGTAGACATTAATATATGAGGCAAGTATAATTCAACATTTTTTTAGAAACACATAGTAAATGTAACGAGCAAAAATTAATTTTGAAATAGATTTTGTAGTCGTGTAGTCCTCTAAAAATAAGACAAGTGACCTATTCGTATATTATTTTTATTAAATGCAGAATGTATTTAAATGTAAATATTACGTTTCACCAAATATGTTGTTCATAGTTCATTGTACATAGCAAATATTCACAAAATATCTTTAAAATTGGGTAATAATTACAAAAGAACGTGTTGTTTATTGGTTACTTCGCCAAGGTTGTATTACATAATATAACTTTACCTAAATTGCGTAATATTTTGTTGAACTTATATATTTATCGTAAATTTACTTATTTATTAATAAAACATAACTGTTATTACTCTCCATTTTAATGTTTACATTTAATTAAAATTAGGCAATTAAAATTGCCTATATATATATAAAAATATGGTCTAACTCGGAAATTGAAACATCTGATGTCTACACTTCTTACTATAATTTTACATTTATTCGTTAAGCATAAATAAATATATGAAAATGTGAAACGTATGTGCTCTGAACATTACAGTTTTGACAAAGAACATATTTAATCACCATTTAAAATATATTTTAATAACAATTTATTGCAGGGTGAATGAAAAATTCTCCAGGAATTTTAGATTAAAATATTCAAGTTAAATAGAATGTTTTTAGTATAAATAAACAATTCCATCCAAAATGATAATTATAAACCCTATTTATTTTTACTAATCATTTAGTAGTGAAACAAAAAATTTTAAAAATAAAAATAAAATTTAAAGCTCCTTTTTTACTATCCTATGATCTCTATATTTCTTTAGACAAAAGAATGATACTACTATTACGGTACTATTATTTATTAAAGTACGAAATTTCGTGTGATGCATTTTAATCAAGCTTACTTTTTTACAATGTTGTAAAAAAAAAATTTGGCCCGTTTGTGGTTAAAATATCAACAAAAATATTGAGGAAATATATTAATGAGAAAATATATATATTGCTTTTTAAAGACATAATGTAAATTTGGATAAAATCAAATTTTAACATCTTATTTATAGTTAATATATTCTCATGTTATAAGTGAAACAGTGCAACAGGGTGTGGAGTGTGCGTACATAAGGCCGGCCACATATTGTATATTGAATAGACAATTTAATATTGAGCCAAATAAGCAAACTTGTCTGATTAGAGGGGATTAGAGGGCAACCACATAACCACAACAACTACATGAATGTCACTGAATTTGAGATTTATACACTTTCTTTCGTTGTTAAGGGGAAAAATCTGCCAGTTTCAACTTTTAATTAGATGAAAATCAAAAAGTAAAACCAACAAAAATGTGTTTTGCAAATATAATATATAGCTTATTGACCAAAGTCAATATGATTGAATCTACAGAATTTGGTAAAATGTTGAATGTGTTTAAATATATATAAAATTTCTAAAACTTGCAACAAAATAACTGACTTGAACTTAAAAATAGAATTCTATATTTTAAAAATGATTTTTTATATCAAATATTAATTTTAAGTAATACATATAATTCACAATATAATATAAAAAACTAAAACTAAATTAAACTGAACAGAACAAAACTTAAAATAACTTAATCCAACTGAACAACTAAAATTAAAATAAATTAAAACATAAATTGTCTACTAAACTTCTAATTTGTGGTATTATGTACATGTGATATACATTTTAACATATTTAGATTGCAAAAGCAGGTTATACATTTATACCTGCCATCTTACTAATATGAGTTATTTAATATAAAAGTAAGTTTCCATAGATTACAAATTAAAGATAATGTAATGAAGACAATATTGTTAGTCAACCTTATGTAATAAAAAGAGCTTTGATTGCAAAGCTAAGTCAGTGTTCAATTATGATATTATTTTTGATTATTTTGATTTTAATTTCAGAAGAAAATATGTAGACGTATAGTAAGCGCAAAATTTGCAATTTGAGACGTGCTTCATAATTTAATCTTTAGCCTCACTTAATATTAATCTTAATCTTGACTGCAATAAATAAAGGCACGTAAAGGTAAGGTTATTATTAGTAATTTGTATAAATATTCTAATTATTTACAACTATTTATAACTTCTTCTATAATTAATTAATTTACGTTATTATTATTATTAGTAGTAATTCAATTGTAGTCTTGCTAGAATGCTAGTTGTTGATGAGTTAATTATGAAGCCAGAGATGCGTTATAATAAAAGTTCGCGCTTACCTTAGAATAACACCTTAATTTTCGTATTAGCTATATCAAGTTTCACTAAATAATATGGTGTCTCAAACTCGTCTTTAAAATTCATCAAGTAAGTAAGAAGTAGAACCTGCAAGTTTTAAATTTTACATTCCCTCTTTTACATTCCCTTTATTTCAAAATAAAGGGATTAAAATGTAATGTCAAATGTAAGTGTGATAATTAAAACATTTAAAGAAGGGTACAATATTAGATTTTTTAACTAATATTGTTAAAAATATATAATTTGCATTTAACTGTATATTTTTATAAAATAATTTTACAAAAGCGATCCAAACATTATATAACGTTTATTGTGTGTAATTTGAATGACTAATAATCAGTTAAACTTTTCTCTTAAAAATGGGAATAAAAGTTCTCACATCTCACTGAATTTAGCAACACGATAAGAAACACCATTTTATTTTTACTGACAGAAGATTACAAAGAAATTATCCCCTTGTACCATTGACACTGACCAATTAAATCGGTGGATCTCCTGGTTGCACGACCTCGTGATTTTCCTGTATAAAAGAAAGCTGTCTCTCCTATGACCATGAGAAACAGCGAAATATGGCATCATTTTGTTATACACTTTTAAAATGAAACGTTAATGACGATGATATATTTATACATATGTTGAAGAGCTTGTAATTATTAAGATATTGTTCGTAAATCAAATGAAATAAAATAATGAAATGCAAAAATATATACAATTGTCAAAAGTACATTCTACAATGACGTAACTTGTACCAAAACTTTTTCGAAATCAGTTTTGTCAATTAATTATTTTAAAATGTCAAATTAAAACATGTGCCACCTTTGACTAAACGACGATTACACATTTAGTTAAAATGTATTTTGTAAAATATTTAAATTTCTATTCAAATGCTATTGAGAAGAATTCAAAATGGAGCTGATGAAAATTAGTTCATTTCAAAATAATTGAATAGTATATTGTACATAAATGCATGACAAATTAAATTTCTAATACTTTCATAAATTTTCGATCCAAATATTTATGTGATAAATATTATAAATTTAATGTATTTAATATGATAAAAATTCATTTTCAATGTTGTTTTAATTAATTATCCTTATAAATAAGTATAAATACGTTACGTAATATTAAAAACGTATATTGCTGATCCCCTTTTATTTATATTAATATTTTTAAAATTTATTTTGTGGTGGTGTTGAGGAATTTAATAGAATGTTATCATTTTCTACTAATATATACATACGTAATTGAAATATATATATATATTTTTTAATGTTTTAAAACATAAAGATAACTGGGCAGTTAACTATTATATGCAGTAAAATTGTGCATTAGATCGGATATTTTTTATTTGACAATATTTTTCTCATAAGATCGTCGTCTCGTCAATGTTTGATTAATGTCTCAACATTATCATGTTTTTATTGTAAATCCAATTATAGCAACATCTACAGATTAATTCGTTAAACTTTTTATTTTAGTTTATAACATTATTCAAGTGAAATTATAATATGGCAACATGTTGTATGCTTACACACAAAATTATACTTATACACTTTAGACAATTAATTAACTCAAATGTTTCCCTAAATGATAGCCTCAACAATTAAGTCAACGATTAGGGATTATTATTCTTAAATTGTAGAGCAAACTTATTTTTTAAATCAGTTAGAAAGCATGGTTGGTTATACACCAGGCACAAAATGGGAATAGAATGTCTAATGTGACAATTTGCAGCATCACTCAGCTTTAGCTCAACCCAAAACTTATGATTTGATTTTTCACAAAAGAAAATCACTTTTATTTAAATATATTAAAAAAAAAGTGAATAACTTTGAATAGATGATCAAATCATGTTTAAAATGCCATTACAACATATGCTAATTCTAAACCTTGCATTAGGTGTTGATACCTTAAGTCAACTATTTATCCTTTTAATTCAACCAAGGCTGTACTTACATCAAATTGGTGAAGTTTGACCTCGAGTTCGTTAATCTTGGCTTCTTTGAGTAAGCTCTCGTTCTCTAACTGCCGTATTTTTATTGAATAAATTTCCTCAACCTCTTTCTAAAAGAAAACACAAATTCATTAGAATTGAAATTGAAATAGCAAAATGCTTGAAACGATTGTAATATTGTAATAAAGATTCTAAAATATTTTCTTCTATTATTAATAACATAAACTACATTCTAGAAGGTCATGCAACATATTGAACTATAGTATCATTTTTAGTTGCTATGCTCTTATATGCAAAGGAATATAGGATTGTAATAATAACTCATTCGATTATTTATTTTAAAGTATTTACATATGCACAAGCATTTTGAAAGCAGGAAATATTTTACTAGTTAACGTAAAACAATGCCTTCAAAGTTGGTCAAAATATGTTATCTGAAAGGTTGTTTGCACTGTTTTGTTTTATGATTCATGCATATATGTGTGTATTGATTTCATTATAATTTTTTAAACAATCTAAATTATACTATGGCCCTTATGCATATAACGTAACTTCTTCTAGTATCTACTTAGAAGCACGTACTTGCTAGTACTTATTTTGTCCTTATTATGCTTACTTCCAATCCGTACCTATGCATAAAAAGTAACTTCTCAAAGTAGGTACTAGCAAGTACGTACTAACGCATAGACATGTTTAGTAGGTCAATTATGTCAGATGATATAGTTTATTTTTATAAATTAATGATTCAACCAATAAGAGTACAGCAGAATGTATAAATTGTCATCATTGCGACTAACGGTGCATTGTTCGACGCGGGAATCCAACGTGGCGCCCAAAGAAAACCGGAGAGCTATGCAAATTTGATGTAACGGAGAAAGAGAATGGTTCCTTCCTGTGGATTCCACGAAACTACAATTACGATTACAAATCACTATTCTACTAATTTACTAACGATTTGCATTCCATGAAATACAAATAAACTAATCGCAGTTACCAATGAATTTTACAAATTTGATGACAAAAAATCAATTTGCGTTCCATGAATTAGAATTCACTACAGGGTCACGTGATCAGTTTAGGAAATTTCCTACTAATTTGTAGATATACTTACTTAAGGAAAAAGGCATCGTAAATAAGTAAATGGTGGCTTTAATATCTGATTCTGAGAATGATGAAGAGTTTTTTGTGTCTCAACCGAGACAGTTTCGTATAAGAAACCAGTTTATTATATTTAATTAATGATCGATTTCTTTTTGTAGCCTCTGAATTTAACAATTATATGATTATATATTTTTAATCAATTAAAAATAATAATTTTTGTCATAAATCGAAATACTTGCTGTTATGGATTTTTTAAATGCACAATAAATTAAGCAAGACTCAAAATTCGGAAATTTATCCTTAATGTAAAAAAAACATTTGATGATTATTTGTTCAATATGTAATTAAAAAAAGAATTTTCTGTAATAATCGTATTAAGTTGTTTCAAAACAATCTTTCCGTATTTAATATTACAATTATTCATTGATAATTTAGATGTAGTCATTCATTTCGTTTGAGTTGAACCTATATGTTTCTATGTACTCTATGCTCCACATCTCGGAAATGTAATTCATTACACAATTATTTAAGTGTATTTATATTTCATATTGCTTACAATTAATCCATATTCCAATATCATAACATACGGAAGCCTGTTATTTTGAATTTGCATTGTAAGTATAATGTAAATAACGGATAAACTGAACTGTAAATATATTTAATTAAATGTTCTAGTGTGTAAAAGTTAATTATGTATTGTATAACATTATAATACACACTTTAAATTGAATTGGAATTGCAAATTTGCTGTGTAAAAAATATAGTCGTCAAAATAGTTAAAAAAACTATATAAAAAACTGTCAAAAAACGAATTATAGATATATAGTGATCAGTCATATTGCTTACATAAATATATATTATAATAATTATGAAATATATGCGCAATATAGCTTATGCAAAATGTCTTCCTATAAGATATGATTACTAAAAATAAACCTAATCACTAAATATACCTATTTATATTGCCCAATCAACATGTATTAAGTTACAAAGAATTTGTAGATTTGTAATAATTTTCACAACAAACATTTGTAGTTCGAGAAACGCTAGTAAGTAACAAAAGTAAAATTTAAGAATAGTAAATAGTAGAATTGTAGGTTCGTAATTTTAGTTCGTGGAATAGATGGCGTCATTGTATTATAGTTTTAAAATTTCATCATCATTATACACTTCCACAGGATTCATTATGTCTAAAAAAACGTTCTCTTCTAATTTTGACGTTGATATTGCTGATGACGAAGAATGTTTAGCAGAGCCATTACAAATGAACTATGCTATTTCTTATAAATCTCGCTGTATATTATGGTCAGTCATTTACTCAGCAAGTAAGCTGTTTTCCGTACTTGCAAACAGAGGTAGTACGTACTATGTAGATACTTGCAAGTACATATGAAGTTACTTCACGATGTTACTTGTCAAGCATACTGATTTTGAAAGTATATACTTTCGCGTATCTACCTGCAAGTATGTACTATAGGAAGTTACTTATTATGCATACCGAATGCGATGGAAGTACCTACTTCAAAGTAACTAGTAGAAGTTACTTCCTAAACTAAAAGTAGCTACTACTAGTTTATTTTTTATGCATGTGGGCCCAGGTGTCTGCGTAGAAGGTCAGAGTTATATATTTCAATTACAAAGTGCTGCACAATATGTAACACGATAATTATATATTACACAATCAAGTCAATAAATTACATTCGGCCCTTATAAAGCAACAATATGTGTGATTTTCAAGATGACAAATTTGATTTAAATCTGCTTTATTTAATCTAGTTTTAATAAAGAGTGAGCCTTTTATACCATCCTAAATGTATAATTTTCATATAGAAAACTGCCTAGAAAATATACGGATATATTTTTGTGTACGATAGGATGGGGGTGACTCTTAGTTATAAACATAATATTTATATATATAAATATATGGTGTTGAACGTATATTAAAAACAACCCTTCCAGGAAGACGCTGTAAAAATTGTTATATGATTGCTAATCCTTAAAGTCAACATTCCATATATTTTATAGTGTACATTTTTCAGATAAGGTTTATATTCCACAGCGGCCCAATCAGCAACATCAAATTCACATAATCCTATTTACAGTGTTGCCATTCGAAGCAAAATTATATAAATTTTAGAAAAACTACATATATAATGTAGTGTATTCCAGTTACAAATGCTACAATAGGGCTTTACATTAAGCGTTAACTAGTACACTAGGATACATAAATATAGTCGAGATTTAGGATAAACAAAGTGGGAAATAAAGTATTCCAATCACCACTAAAGTATTCCAATCACCACTAAAGTATTCCAATCACCACTTCCAGCGTGTTGTACAAAGCCGATTACATGATTAATAAATATAAACGTTTCTTCAATACTCGGTACATGTATCGACCTGTCACTATGTTTGTTTCATCGGCTAATTAACTATAATTAGGAAATTAGAGGCTCATCAATTAGACACCATAAACTAATAATAAAAATGGACAACCAAATATATCGATTCACTTGCCATCGACCTAGATAATATACCCCAAGTGAGATTTATTGAAAGGCAAAGAAAGACAAATATCACACATAGTATATATACGTGAAAGGAATATCATGGCAGGTTGGTGCGATTTCATTAGAATATTTTTGTTATGTTCTAAATTAAGTAAATATTATTCTGATTCAGATTGCACTTAAAAAGCTTATATTTTTCTGCTTAATTGCGTGACTGTATGAAAAATGCCAAAACTATATTTTAATATATCGGTGAAAGTTAGGGATTCTTTTCATAGCCAGACAGAAGTGGAATTTAATTTATTTAAAATTGCCATATCTGTTGCAGAGTGCAATATGTTTTTTTCTCTAATGCAATAGAACTGCATTATAATAGAATTGCAAATTACGTGGTTAAATTGATCTATTTATGAGGGTTATTTCTCTATTCAGTAATGCTATATAAAATAAATAGGTTTTTACTATGAAAACACAGTCAAAATATATATTCTGCTCTAGAAAAACGTACAATTGAGCTGATCTAATTTTTGGTATATGTTAATAATTATTATATAATATATATTATTTTGGGCAACCAGTATATATATATATATATATTATGTATTCTCACATGTATTATGTTGACTCACATAATTGTTTCTGCACAACATATATAGAAACACACACGATGAACTGTTAAGTGGTTGACTCACACAATTATCTCTACACAACATATATAGAGACACACACGATGTCATGTTAAGTGGTTGACTCACATAATTGTTTCTGCATAACATATTTAGAAACACACACGGTGAACTATTAAGTGGTTGACTCAGACAATTGTAATTGTCTCTGCACAACATATATAGAGACACACACGATGTAATGTTAAGTGGTTGACTCACATAATTGTTTCTGCACAACATATATAGAGACACACACGATTAACTGTTAAGTGGTTGACTCACACAATTGTCTCAATACAACATATATAGACACTCACACAATGGTATGTTTAGAGTTTAACTTACCGTTCGAATGGCTACCATTTCATTGACACATTTCAGAAGAGCTTCTATACTGTCTAGTGGAAGATTTTCAGCAGTTCTGCAAGTGGATATTTATTGCATTCGATTGAATTCGGATTAAAATATAATCTACTGTAAAAGTATTGGCTTAATAATCATATTTATTCGGGTTAGGATCAAACGATTTACACGTTCTATTTACTGAATGTTCGAAATTACCATTTAGTCAAATTTGGATTGCATGTTGAAAACCAAATTATTTGGTCGACACATGTACGTGTTTATTCTTGCACGGTATTGATTTCATAAACATGCTTGTCATGTAATATCGTTTATGTACACACCTTGCTTTTTTTACATGAACGTTGTGTAAAATTCTGATATTGAATTACTAATTATTATTAACATAATTGCTTACTGGATTTACTAACGTCTTTTATAATTACTAATAACATTTATTTGTTGAAACATTTTTACTCTTTATTTTAAAATCGTTATAACTTTTTAGAGACAGTTGTATGTAATTTAGGAAAACTGTTTAATTATATATTAAAAATATGTAATATAATGTCTTTAATGTTATATAAATAATATCATATTAAAAATTACACATTATACAATATGTTTCAACAAATTTTTAATAAAAAAAAATTAATTGATTCACCTGGTTTTTATGCTTTAAATAATCATTAGTTAAATGAAAGATATATACTGGGAAAAACAATGATATATGTGAATTAAATAACTTACCCTAGTCGAGTGCAAACGTCTGATGTACTAGATAAAGCAACATTCTGCGGAAGTATTGGGATGTTTGCACTGTGAACGGCAGGAAAGAAGGAATTATTCACGATTATAAAATAGTTAGCAATAAAATTTTCCATTTAATATTTCCTATTTGATTTTATAAGCGGTCGTATTCAGATAAAACACACGTTACATTTAACAACATTTTTGGATTACATGTTTAATTATTATATATAGAATCATCTTCAGGTTACACTAAAAAAAGTTTTTATGTCCATAAAGTGGGTTGTACCGTATATAATTATATTAAAATTATGCAATACATGAACTTCATAATGTTTTAGTGTAATTTTTATTATACTTATAATTTACAAACTTTTACAATAAAATATTGTACATATTAAAGATATTTATGTAGTTTATATATTTCTTTTGATGTGTGACTGAAAGGTTACGTTTAGTTTTACATAATTTGTAATAATAACTATATTTTCTACAATGGAGATTTACGTAGAATTAATTATTTTGTAAACGGATATTATTACCGTGAACCGTTATTATAACTGTGAACTGTTATAATAATAATAATTATTATTATTATTATAATATCGTTTTGTTTATAAGTAACAGAAGAAAAACGTTACAGAAAAGAGTAAAATACTCCAAAAGTATAGAAAATTTGAGCGAAACAGTTTCAACAGAAATGAAACAATACAACAAGGTTTTTTTGAAAGGAGCATTCGGGTTAAAAAGTGCTGACAGTTCCTGGAAGTAAGAACTGGGCTAGAGAACTCATACTTTCGGTATTTGAGGTTAGGGCAATGATTGTTATAAAGGTTAATAGAAATTAAGGTAGAACGTGTGATTTCTTTTTTGAAGATGTTGCGAAAAAGTTGGTTAGCATCGGACTTCGTAGAGTGAACACAGTTCAATTCGAAGAGTGACCCCCTTCGTAGAGTGAGCCCAGTTGTTGCGGTGGCAGTATCCAAATGTTTTCCTTCTGCTAACTAGAAGAGTTTTTATTTATTTATTTAATTTTTTTTCTTTCTATCTTTTACTTTTTTTATCTATTTACATTAATACAATACATGTTCAGTGAAATATATTTAACCTGCTTTCGTGAAATCTGCAACTATAAAACAAACAGGAACTGTCCGAAGAATCTGAGTATACATCGATAATAATCTTTATAAAACTTATTTTTAATTATTTTAAAATGTCAAATGTCAAATTAAAACAAAATAATAATAAATTTATAGTACAAAATACACAGTAAAACATGAATCGTTCAGAATTTTGTTTCAACTTTTAATTATTCAATATGTGCTTAAGAAGTTTTAGAAGTTTTAAAATATTTAAAAAAGAATATACCAATATTGTCAAATTGTGAATTCGTGATCTTCATGATCGTCATAATTTTCGTAATCTTTGTATAGTTTAGATTGCTTTTATAGGATTGTAATGCTTTTAAAAATCACTGCAATTATTGACCATTGTTATGCAAAGATATAATTATCTAATACACAGTACACCCTAACCACCGAACATTTATATTTTGATTATTCATATTAGACACTTCAATATAGCTATAAAATAAGTATATAAAAAATATATAAAAATATTACATATTACATATTATATATTATCCATTAATTATGCAGAATTTTTCTTTCCCAATTCAGATTTTAATAACACATTTGTGTAATTGCACACTGTACTTATCAAAAAAATAGTTTTTGGGAATATTCTATGAAAATTTAAATTTCTCTAAAATTTCCATAGAATACCCCCCAAATTAAATACCCCCTATAAAACATTAACATAGTTAATTTTAGTGGTTCCAATCAAAATCTATGAATTTTGATGATCTATGAATCGATAATTTCAAATTAAAAAAATCTTGCTATGCAGTAATTTAGTGTCAAACACGCAAGGCAATTATGAATATCAAAGCAAATTAACTCATCTTTTGTTTGTTGCTACATTATAGTCGACAGGCCAACACCAAGAAATATGCTTAAAAAAATGTTGATGGCATTTTTTGTTAAAAGCTGGCAATTGTGCTAGAAAGTATCACTTTGGTCCAGGCTTTCAGAATCACCCGGTTGCCAAAATTACATTTGACCTTGAAAGGTCAAATTTGGGGGTCGGAACGTCAAGTTCGGGGGTCAAAAAGTCAAATTAGGTCAAATTTTCAAAAAATTATA
>JAUZND010076057.1:0-16532 GCA_034780555.1 Coelogynopora nodosa | reverse complement strand
TTTTCTAGGAAGTTGTACTCTTGTTATTTCCAGTTTTATTAATTCCTCTCCTTTGCCTTCTGTGTATCTTTTTGTCGATATTCTTTGTTATTAGTTACCCTTTCTTTTGATTTATATTTTATTATTTATGATTTATTTCTATTCTTTCTATCTGGTGAGCTGATTTTGCCTGATTGATGGTTCCAATCAATTTTATCTATGAAACTATATTTAGAAAGTAAAATATCGATCGTACTGTTATAACATATTATGTTATTACAAAGTAGTAAAAATTCGAGAATTCAAAGTTGTACTACTTATAAAATATCACAAGTAAGATAGTTAATAATATAATAATATTAATACATGTATATTATAATATTATATGTACATGCATATTATTATATACATATTGTACATATCACATACATACATATGATATATACATGTACATAACATTATAAACAATAATAATATTCATTACATTATTCGGATAAGTAGAGTGCTCTATAGAGATGTTATGATTTACGTGACTATGCATATATTATAAAGAGAGAGGAAAAGAAACTTAGATCGGGAGAATATTAATTATATTATAATTGAATATAAATGAAAATAAAATGTTATAAAATTATAATTATATAAATAATTAGAATAATCAACTTAAAAAATGACCCGTCAACTATACAATTACTTGTCGACTTTTGTCAATTGTTAAATAACTTTTTTGTTTTATACTTATTTAAGCATAATATGATATTTTTATGGCGGTCTTTGAAAAGTAATTATTGATTATTTATTGCATTTAATTGTCATTAAGTCTGTAATTTACAAACAGTTTTTTTTGACAATATTTTCTTTTACGATATTTTGGTTGGGTTCGGATACTTTTGGCACACCTTGTATTTAGTAGACATGATATTGCAAGACAGAGTTATTTGTTAATTTGGTATAGTCATGTTGGTACTATTGCTAATTAATCGACGATTTTTCTTGACGGGTTAAAATTGAAAAAGTTTTGACACAACGTCCGAATTAATTGTTGAACAATTAAAAGAAATGTGGATCTATTAGAAATGCTTTAAATATATATAGCGTCACAGGTAGTTTTTTTAATGTACATAAATCTAAATATTGTTGTAATGGACCAGCGACTCAGAAACACTCTCTTGAACTTCACGGTGGTCTTATGCTGGTTCATTATATGATATAATAAATTGTTTCAATGTGATACATAACTTAGTAGCAGGCATAATATTGGCAGTCAGTTATGTTGTTGATATAAAACATTCAAAAACTAAGAGATAACACACCTGAAGATCCCCAAAGAATGCGTGTATATTATTTGGATAGTTAAAATCATTGTTTTACAAACAAGAACCGCTGAGATTGACTTTGAAAGCTTATACAGGGGAATCCTTTATTGATGAATCCATATTTTAAATAACGGAATTTTTTCACTCTCTAATACAGCTCAGGTGATTTTCAAGATATTGATGTGTGAGGAATAAGCTAGCAATGTAAAACAATGTAATTATCTCGAAAGATAACATTCCATCAAATTGTTATTCCGTGTATAAAAATATGAAGAATCAGTTAAATCTCCTTAGTTCCGGCTAAAAAATAAAGGGCGTAGCCAAACGGGAGTGGGGGGTAATAACTATACTGTCGGAAATTATGCCACTTATTTTTGAGTTAAAGGCTTGATATTTCACACAAATATTAATTCAGACATATAAGACGATGTAAGGAAACTCACAGCACCAAGAGTTAACGGGAGCCGGTTTAACCGTTATAAAGGGAGGATATTGTTGACCCAACAATGTTTAGCATAATATGTAGTTATAGCAGATCATTATAGTCCAGTTTTTGAAGGCGATTTGAATTAAGTTATTTATTTTTGAACCCTAGTAAGTTGAAAAGTAAATTAAAAAATCTAATTGAGCCCATTTTTGACGAGTAAGATATTATAATAGTTGTGACTATAAACGTCAAACAAATTAATTAGCAGACAGTGTATAGGGATATGACTTATTAATGAGTGTTTCAGCATAAATTCTTATCAGTGTTTGTCATACATACAACATGTTTAGGATGTCTAAAAAGTCTAATGTTACCTCATTTTGAGTCATCTATTATGTCATCAATTTTTTCAGTATATTTTACTAAATTATATGGAACGAAAGTACATTAAGCATTAGGTATGTAGTGGAAAGTTCAGGTTGCTCCATCTCGATTTTGAGTTTTAATGGATTAAACAGCAGTGGTTCAATGTGACCCACCCACTCTCCCTATCGTAAGTTCATGCCTTACATCGGCTATATCTCGTTTATGAACGCTTCAGAATGCCAGGAAGATCTGCTGGAGTGCATGAATTTATAAAATCAAAAATAAACTCTTTGCAAACGTATTATATCCACTTTCATCATGGGAATAGGAATGCTGAGTTGCGGAAGACGAGGATGTTTCCTGTTAGTGGTTTCCAGTCCACCCTCAACGACCCTCAGTCTACCCTCAACCACCCTTAGTCCACACTCAGCCACCCTCAACCTCTCCCGTTCCCGTTCCGTTAATGTTCTAATCTAGAGTTAGCGACACTTAATGAGTTCGTTTGGCTTGATAGACTCATTTTCGATGTGTCAATTATTGTTTAATTAAGCTATTAAAAATAAATAAACATTCTGGAACCTTCCTGTGCATCAGGAATATAGCTTGCAAACCTTAGCGATAATTCTTGTGGGCAACAATTTCAAGATAAACGTATTTAAATATGTGAAAATGAGCATTTAATGCAGTATGTTGTATTTTTGTGAACTTCTGGCAAAAAGTGACGACGTTTAGAACTTCCAGGCCTTTAAGAAAAAGATTCTTATAATAGCTGTTCTTTATGTCACGATATAAAATATTTAGTCACAAAATCAACTCGTGACTTATTTGCAAACATTCGTACCTTTTGGAAACCAAGCATAGCACACATTTCAGAACTTTCAACATTTATCATGTTGTAGTATTCGGGTGACTGCTCCTATTCTATAAGATACATTTTAACACCAACTTAACTTCTTCAGTTTATAAATCAAATTATACTCAACTAATATATTACTTCATAAATATTTGCTGTCGTTTGGAATCAGAGATAGTATCATTTTGTTCAGACATTCGATAACTTTCAGACATTGATGAGACAGGCACTGGGTAACTTCCAGGCATGGGTCAGTCGCTATATACGGCAACCTCTCCAAAGCCGTAGTACAGTTGACAATTATATACAGTATTGTGTTAATTTTATTGCACAAAAAGTTGTAAGTAATACTTTTACAAATTTAAAATAGCTTAAAATTGTTTTAATCATCTATCAATATCTATAGCCTATATTTGAAAGTAATTTTACAAACCGGAAATTGTATAAGTAATGACTTTAGATCGAGTTAAAATAAGTGAAAGCTAACAGATTCGCAGAGATGGATGTGTTGTTCAAGTGGGAGAAAAAGGGGAGATTCGAGATACATAAAGTTAAAACGGCCTAAGTTGTCATTACACGTATCAACTTTTATTCAGATTGTCTGGATTGTCCAGATTAAAGCAATTAGCCTAATCTTCATTTAATAACAATCCTTATTTTGTTCAATTAATTGTCGGTAGATTTAAAGTTTACTGTTAAATTTTTTTTTAATTAAGTAGAAATTAAGTTGTAAAATAGTTATTTACAAAGATTATTATCAACAAAAATGCCTGTTCAGAATACAGTAAATTATAATAGAATATTAGACATATTACTATCATATTAATTGCTAATCGTATCATCCACGTTGACATAGTTTCAAATAATGTTATAATTTGGCAATCATGCAGATACTTTATAAATCTGATTTAGGCACCGACGATTAGTTTAAATATTATTTAAATACCAAACTATTACTCTCTGTACGGGGATTTGAATCCAGTAGTTATGCTATGCTGAACACATGTTCATTGATAAAATACAATTATATTTAACAGTATAATAGCTCTGCCTAATGACATATTTGTATAAAATGTACGCATTCTATATAGTTGTATTAGCTGTATTCTTTCTTTTCATGCAATTTCTTTACATGCAATAATTTCTCTAATATAACATGTAGTACAAACATGTAGTACAGATTAACACTTGATGTAAACAGTTAAATTTGAGAAATATCATCTAGAAAGCTATAGAGGCAAAACCTAACACTTTTGGAGTGTGCCTGCTGTTCTGAATTAATCTTAATTTGATCAATCTGAGCTGTCTGGTTGACACAATAACATGGCTCAAATTTAATTAACTATTCCAAAAAATATATGTTCAGAAGAAAAACTAAAATCAAAACAAGCCCTGAATATACATATATATATTAAATTACCAAAAAAACGGCAATTATTTCTCTTAAATTGGTATTTTCTATAAAATATAACAACAAAAATAAATATAAATATAAATATATAAAAACTCGACTGAAAAAAGAGATACTATAAACATTGGGGTAGAATTAGAGTGATAAAAGGACAGTGAGATGAAATATAAGATAATCATATTAAATCCGTCTCTCCGACAGAGAAGATTGTGCCAATGGAAAAACCTAAAAATAAATCACCACTTGACAGTTTGAGATTAAGAAAAGCAATGGGACTACCGCAGCTTTGCTCATCCATCTATACACAGAGTGTGTCCAATTTCGGGTTATAAAACAAATTATTATTGATCTCCTCAATATCGGCAACACAACAAATTGAATGAAAACAGTAACGAAGTAAATCAATGTGGTGAATTGATGCACAGAATAGACATGGAGGAAATAATGATGTCAACATTTCGTTCAACAGGACAGGTGGTGTGACGTGAAATTGAGGGGAAACACTTTTGCAAAAGCAAATCAAAACAACAAACATATATACATTGTATATGTATATATAATCATGTAGTTTTTTTGAGACCATCTGAATATTCTGAAACCAAATTTCACAATACCACATCTGGATGGTAAACAATATTTAACTAAAACATTGGCGACTTAAATTTCATAAACTTACAATGAGATAAAGGTAACAAGCATACAATATTTTGATTTCTTAACAGCTTTGTAAATAATTTAATTCTTTTGTTATTATAAGCGTGTCGGAAATTATAATTTCAGAACTATTAGTTTGTTTCATTTTGTGCTCAGCTATCCTTTGGTGCGTTTCGATTCCTATATATATATACTCAATAATTGGGTTTGTCTTCACACAAATTGAAAAACTGACGTAATTGGATTTTGTTATATATGGGTTTATAACTTTATGTATGTGGAACACATTTATTTGAAATGTTTCCTTTGCCTATTATACAATATGAAATATCCTTTATTTTTTATATGTATCTCAAATCAAATAAATGAAAAACATATTAGACACATTTGTTATATTAAAAATTGTATGATTTATTAAAGTAAAATAAATATAACTACAAAGGAAAGTAGGACATTTATTTACCAATTAAGAAAAAGAAAAAAAATTAAATCGTAGATTTTTCTAGAAGAATAAAAGTACGACTTGTAGAAAGGGGTGCTGTTTCTTTAAATTTAGTATATGTAAACATCCGTTTCAAACTAATTTCCATTAATGTATAACTAATGACAGCATTAATGACAGTAACTAATACGGTATTGTGCGTGTGTGTTGTGTTCGCTTGGAATATAGGGAATATCGCTAAGATCGTAAAATCTCTTTCTATTGGGTAACAACTTCTTCCTAAAAGGAATGTAGATACTTAATATGTACAGAAGCGAATCTTGAGAATTGGTAAAATCAATTTAGTATCACAAATATCGCAACTAACTGTTTCATTTAAAGATATACAGTTATAATTATTGCGTATATATATTTACAAGCTTCTATTTAATATTATAATTAGCATCAATCTTATATTCTGGGTATGAATCCTTTTTTACGTCATCGGCGTAATGAAGTAAAAAAAACCATTCCAAAAAAGGACACAAAGCAACATTTTTCTTCACAATTTGAGGATGGCTGTAATAGCTTTTACAACAACGGTTTGGAAGCTGGTGTCGATGGGAACAATATTGGATATAATGAATATTCGGGTCTTGGTAATTGTGATGTTCGTCTCATGGTAAGAATATCGATTATTAGTAAAGATAATTTTATAAATTAATAGTATCATTTGTTTGGGGCTTTAGATAAAACATGCCTGATGTGAATAAACTTTCACAAAGAAAATTAAAACTGTAAAGGAGGGGCTCGCTCAATTATTTGTTAGTGGGCATTTAGTTACATACGTGCGTCATTTTTAAAACCATTTATTTGCTATTATGCACAAAAATACATGAATCTGAAATGATATAAACATTATAATAATGATGGCATATAATATACATTGCTCACATTAATGTATGATGACATGATTGATTAAACACATAGTGTGAACCCTACGTATCCCGGGGGGAGGGGAGGATGTTATTGATTATTTTGTATTGACAATTTGTTTATAAAACATTGCATTTTTTTCATTTTTTACAAAACTTCCTTACAATGTGACCCCCAGAGTACCTATGTCATCTTTACTAAGTTAAATAATCTGAATGAAGATGGTGTCACTTTAATAAATGTCAATTTGACTAATGATAACAAATTGATAAAAAGCATACTCATATTGCTCATATAGCGCGTGTAGGCTTTTGTATAATTGGCTTACATCTATCGATGACACATTTGTGACGTCATTTGTGTAGCCAATAACAACGCACTATTCAAATTTTCAATCGCAAGAGAAAAACTATACCCGCAGTGTGCAAGTTGCAAATTGAATTTACAAGTTGCAAATTGAATTTAAACGTTATCATTAAACATGTATATAACAAACAGTTATCACTATTACAGTTTTTTTTACATTGTAACAATTTTGGTTCTCCAAATAGTTGATGTCCAAAGATTCCTGCTTCAGAATCCACCTTTTTATTTTTTATTTGATTATATTTTTTAAAAGCTTCTCTTATCAAGTGTTTAAAATGTAAATACAATTAGAATTATATAAGATATATTATGAGTAATACTATATACACGTAATCGCAACTTCGAGGTATTCAGCTGTTTAAAGATCTAGTAAAACAAATTATAATTGAAATATAAATACTCACCATATTGTAGTTTCTAAATGCAGTTAAATATCTATGATAAAATCAATTTAATGGACAAAAGTTAAAAATTATTACAACTTTTATATTCCCTGTATTTCCGAATATAATAGAAAGTCATACAGTATTATATTTTTATAATATAAAACAAACCAACCACGAAATATATAAACTTAATTTAAGGAATAATAAAGAACTAGAAATGCTATAAGCGACTAATGATACTGTATTTGTAAAGCTATTAGATTTTATAAAATTGACTAACAATTTTGAAGAAATAATCTCTTTAATAATATGGAATATATTACTCTATAGACTAGTCTATAATCTTACAGATAGTATATTGTACAAACAAAAGCAATAATCATTTTTTTGCACTAAGCTTAACACAATAGTACACATATCTATATTGTTTATTACAACATACATTACAAAGTTATTTTATTATATTTTAAACACATCACAACCTTACAAATGGCACCTAAGAGCATTATATATAGCGTTTGGCATATAATCTTCCTTTAACTTTTAAGAGGTTTAGCCAATTTTTTAACAAATTGATTTCGCGACCAACGACGTCATTGTACCTAAGTGATTAATATTTTACTGTTTATTTTGTACAAGTTCACATCTTTAGAACATAAGATTTCTCAAATAAGTATGGCTATTCTGCCTTTTGAGAAAGAGAATAGTGCCTATATTGCGCCACAGACCAAAATGGTAAAATTTGATAAAAGGATAATTAATAAACGTGTCTTATATTCAACTAACCGAAACGGTATGACGTTACTACTTTTTGTTCTCAAAATCTATAATATATATTATTGCCCTTCAAAAAATAGCAATCTTTCTGTCGGGGAAGAAGTTAGAGATATGTTAATATAGTTTTTAAGATTTTCTTAATTTAGTTTTATCTATGTTTACCTCTACTTTGCTATACATATAAAAGTTCATTTGTGTCTTTCTTAATTTTATAATCAATATTAAAGCTGAACGTTGACTAAAGCATTATACTATAAAAATTATAGAGGCAGTCAAATATATAATTGCTGTTTATAACTTAAATGGAGAAACCACTGGTATTTGTCTTATTCTTATATAATCAATAAAGCTGAACGTTATTCATTATAATATATAATATCTAGTTACCTCGAAAGTACAGCTCGTTTTTATTTTTTAACAAAGGGAAGGGTCAACTTCATTATGTCAATGCAGATCCATGTTCTTGAAAATGTAATGCATTATTTTAGAAAAAGGGATTTTTAACCCAAGTTGTCTACGTATATTTATTAAGTGGTATTATATAATAATATTTACTATGTATAATTAATATACAATTAATATATAATAAATATATAATAAATATGTATAATAATTATATATACAGTATATATATGTATATTCAACCAAATTATCGATCGATTTATCTAACAGATTTTATCATTTACAAAATGTTATTTAATCTCTTATAAATATTTTCAATTTATTCGTTTTTTGAAAAAACAGGTTTATATAGGTTAGTCCTCAAATGACTTACATACTTTTCTAAAAAGTATATCACTTTTATATTTCTTTTAATCTTGGTTTAACAATGAGTTCCTACAAAATTAAAACCATATAAATGTATCGTACACATTTATAATAATTATGCAGAATATAATTATTATTTGTATTTGTTTTATGATAAATATTTAAAACATTATTGAGAGGCGGTTATGTTATTTTAATAGAGAACATTATTAAATTTAGCATTTAGATGTGACTAAGGTCATATCTATTTAACGCCCCAGAAGATTCCGGTTAGGCGATTGTAAACTGTAAATGTTTGGTAATAAAGAATCTTCACCCTTGGCGAGGTTAATCGACAAGGATAATTGGCAAGGACAAAAACGACTAATCTATTCTTTATCGTGCGCACTAACATAAATGGAGGGTGCTTGGAAGTTTTTGGAGTCTGCGTTTTATGATATAAAACATACACACTTTTATAAATCGCAACAAATTGTTATGATAATTTCCAATTTGATATTATTATACATTTCTAAACATATTTTTATATCGACAATGGCTTCATTCCATTGTAGTGTACTGTATATAAATGTATATATATATAATTATAGTATTTCATGAAAAATATAACACCAAGTGGATAATGACATTTTGAAATTGTATTATATGTATGTGAGCACAAAATATTTAATAAATATATGTTTATACTTCTATAAATATAGACAAATAACCATATAGATATTTAAATCATATATATATTATGTAACAAATACCCGACAAAACCCGTGTTGTGTTAGAGATTATAATTCAAGGGAGAGTAGTTCACGAACTAAGTCGTTCTTTGTCAACATTTCAATAACCGCAGGAGGAAAATTATGAATATCATATCGTTTAGAGCTAAATATTTTATTATTACGATGACTTAGTTGTTTTAAATGAGTTTTTGTCATAATATGTAATGCTATATTAATTGAATAAATCGATATTGCGTATTATGAGTTGTCTCCTCATAATACCATATCAATTGAGGACCATGTTCTGTCTCAGTAATGCATTACAGAGTTGGTATTGAGGAAGTTGTGGTGAACGTTCGATCTGCAACAGGCGCAGGTTTTGATTGTGATTGACAATATTGTATTACTGAATGGTATAATGTTACAATCTATATATGGTAGCACATGTGGCAACTGAAATAAATGATAACGTTATAGCCTCACAGCTTTTTTGGAGAGTGCCTTCTTCTATCCATGTGTAGTAAATATGGATAATACTAGTAGTAATATTACTATCTATCCATATTATGTATCCAGATGAAGAATACAATTTTTTCTTCAATTATAAT
Organism: Coelogynopora nodosa; assembly: GCA_034780555.1. Classification (NCBI taxonomy): domain Eukaryota; kingdom Metazoa; phylum Platyhelminthes; order Proseriata; family Coelogynoporidae; genus Coelogynopora; species Coelogynopora nodosa. The sequence continues at coordinate 6,551 of JAUZND010076057.1, read as the reverse complement.
ATGACCTGTTTAAATGTTTATAATGTTTTTTAACATTTTTGTGTCTATAGTTTGATATTATCATTTAATAAAAATTAAACGTTTAAGATAATATTCCTCATTTTACTCCATACTTGGTCTGTGGAGTTATGTTATCCCTGTGTATATGATACTGTTTATGCAATATATATTGAAAATTTTAAACCCTTTTCCCAAACACCTTTCCTTGATAGCCTTTTGTAACCCAATATATGCTGAGGCTGAGAAAAAATGAGAACTATATGTTAAAACATAATTTTGTAGCTATTGTATTGAGTAAAGTGAACATTTATTATATCAGTAAATTGATAATTAATTTTTTCATTTATATTATATCACACATATCTCACCAAACGTACTATAAATTAAATACTTTTGACAGATATAAATTAGAATTTTTTAACAGTGAACTACATATATAACAAATTTCATAATTTCATAAAATACTTGTAACTACTTTAGTATATCCATATATATATAGCTACAATTGTGTAAGTACAAAAAGCATATGGTGTGACTGTTTTGAATTCATATTGAATATTTATATATTTATAATAAAAAACAGCTTCCCTAAATATAACAAAATTATCAAATACATCTTAAATATTACAATATATAGCATAATATAAAATAAAAGTATAACACTCATCGCAAGTTTGCCTTTGAAATATCTTGCGTAGCTAATATATATATATAAGTGTACACAACATTCAGACTATATATTATGCGTATTCTAACTCGATGTAACTCATTCTAACCCGATGTAAATAAAACTGCTTTTCGACAAAATATCAATATAGCAAAGCTTTCTGAATTTTATTTTCTATCCGAACAGATTGTTACATTTTAATATAAACTGGATGACAAAATCTGTAGGAGGCTGTCATGGTAACATAAATTTAACGTTGTTTAAAGATTTACATATTTCAATGGGGCGACAAAAACTTGACATTAGAAGCATTGATTATATGTAGGTATATATACCATGTTTTTGTGTTGGATTGAACATACACATTTACATACTATAATTTATTTTTTATTACTCTATTACACACATTATGTATACATATATATATATATATAAAATCAATACATTTACCGAAAAGGTAGGGAGACACATTAATGAATGATGTAATCATGTTTATTCTATATGCTATTACGTAGTATCGGTTGATTGTCAGTACTTTACTTCCAATTGTGTTAACATGAAAAATATGTTGACGTTATAGAAACTACGTGCACCTATTTAATCTTATAGACTTCTAATATTAACAATACTAAATAGTTGCTGTATTTTTTGTGTTACTTTTTTAACCAACCCTGTATATACGGTAAAGAATTCTTTACTGCTGATATTAAAATCAGAAGATACATAATTAGAGTATTAATAAAAGATGTTTTTCTCATAAAATATTTCTGTTTATCTTTATGAAAAAAAATCGTACAAAATGTCTTATACTATTATATTATATTAATATTAAACTTTGTTAAATCTGCGCTTTTACAGTATTTACTATTGTTTGCCAGTAACTTGAGAAAATATATGTTATTGTTAAGTATACATATTTGTACAATTTAAATTATATATTTTTTAAAAATATTTCTAAAAGAATCATATTTTATGTTATCGTTAGTCAAACTTCAAGAAGGGCAATTTCCAATAAATACTAAAATGAACAAAATTAACTACTAAGTATATTAAGATCCATAAAACACAGATAGAAAAGTAAAATAAAGTGAAATAAATAGCGAAGAGATTATTTTAATTTGTATTAAGTGGTTGTGTGATCATTTATCGTAAATAATTAATTAATTTCAATATTAAATTCACTATACACAAATTCATATTTAATTCCACAGCATTATACTAGTATTACGCTCGGTAGCCAATACAAAATGTGCAAGGCTCTTAACTTCGTATGGAAGAAATAACAATATTACCATGTTGAACAGATTTCAAATGTAGTTATATATGACATCCTTCGGGCACCTTCGGGCACCTAACTGAACGACAATGTCTTCCAGAAGAACAGTGTCTACTTCACCGGGACAGTGCCGCAGCAGCAAGACCAACGCACAGTCGGCGGCAGGAACTCGACCTCCGCAGAGGGCCCACGACAATACCCCCTGCCGGAACCGCCGGCAAGTGATCCGGAGGAGAAGGGAGGGGCTGCTGCGGCTGCCCTCCTGAGCCTGCCTCCGAGGCTGACTGAGGGGGGCACGAGGTCGCACACAAACCCGGCGAGGTAATTGGCTACTCGATCGCCTAGTTGTGTTTTATGGTTGTCTTCGTATTGTAGTGCATTACAACAGTGCAGGGTGTGAAGAATGGGGTCGGGGTTCTTCATAGATAATGACAGTAAAATATCTATAAACAAAATTGAGTATAAGTATACAAAATATCTCAAAAGTAACATATCAAATCATATGACGTAAGTTGTGTATATTCAATGAAAAAACAATACAATTATTGTGGAAATAATGCAGGTTCCAGTAAATGTTTGTAATAAGAGCGTACTTGGACAGAAAGAAAATAAAACCAATTTGTCAAAACTTGATCGTGCCTGTGTATGGAATATACTAAGTCTGAGCCAATAAAGTGAAAATGGTCAACTAAAGTATATATGTACCTAAAGTACCTAAAGAACAAGTAATAATAGAACCACATTAATATATAGGCCTACGTTTTAGTTATGGGACGATGTTTAGAACCATGGATCAGCTCGTGATTCTAATAAATCTTGTCAGTCAACACAAAACTGCTACATGTAAAGAAAATAGTGATTAGGTGACGGAAAGAATTCATAAAATTCTCTTAAAAACTCAAACGATCTTATAACCAATTAGTTAAACTCAACCGTCAGATTTCTTATTCATACTACTTAATCAAACTATTTAATGGAATCTATTTGTAGGTGAACATGTAATCTTAACTATTATAGAAATTGTTATAGGCAAAATTAAAAAAAAAAAACTGATTTAGAGATTCCAACCAAAGTGGCATATCATGTCGATAAACAGGTACTTACAAGTATAAATATTAACTTAACAAAAACAGAATATTACTATACCGAATGATTAGGTACTAATTCTACCAGATTTGCTGTTAAATCGGTCCTATTATAAAATTCAAAGTATTTTGAGAGAAAATTTTTTTTGGGAGTAATCGGTATAGGTAGACGGATTTTATCAATATGCATCAGTAAAGATGTCTTGTAAAGCATAGTAAGACATGTGTTTATCACAATAAACTATCATTTAACCTTATTTTAAAATATTAATAATATTTGTAAAAAATCATGTTGTGTTCATTTATAATATGTCAAAGGCAATACAGCTGTGTTGGTTTGTTTTAAACGCTGCGTTTGAAGTCTAATCAGATTAATTACAAGTATTTAAAAGACTCAATCCAATCTGTTAATGAACGTTACGATATAAATATATATACAATGTCTATACATATATACAGCGTCCACAATTGTCTATATTAAATTAAATGTTATGCAATTATTATTTATAACATATTATGCTAAAACAAATATTTATGCCGAAACGATAATATAATTTATTGTTCATTGATGATTTATAGATTTTTTATAGATATATTTATTCATTTGAAATCTAAATTTACTATAAAATATATATCTATACAATGGACGGCGATGTATAAGGGCACATGCTGCACATAGCCTAATTAGCCCATTACTGCTCCATTCAGACCTTCTGCATCCGCTGGGGTTGATGCATTATCAGGACAAGATCCAAGTACCAAACAAATTGAACATGATACGCAAATTGATCCAGCTGCGCCACGTATACACAAGAAACAGTGAGTCACATATTGTATATATATAATATACAACATGTTATTAATATAACGTGGATATATAATATATATCTGTATCCTTTACTATTATTTGTTTAGTTTAATATATTACATATACTTTGAGTAAACATTGAAATAATATGAACTGATTCTATATATATATATATATTTAAAATAATGTAATTAACCAGTAATCTACTAATGCAACTAAATATTGAACAACGTAATTTATTGATAACTGTGTTTGATATCTGAATGTAATGTATGTTATACGCAGCCAGTGTTAGTGGACAAGAAGCCTAATTTCGATTTTATAATTCCTTTTAAATTATAATAAAAAGAAATCTTTTAGTGACTATATAAAAAAGTTTATTAACAGGTCCTACAACTTCGCCGGCCACGTATGATGATAATACAATCTTGTTGATGACACATGTATTTAATCCTGAACATTAATGTTGACACAGGCTTTGTTTGAAAAGTAGATGACTATAAAAAAATAGGTGACTTTAAATTTGGTTTATTATAATGTAGTTTTGCACATTTCACGTAGATCTTTTTTCAAACAGACCCTACAACAGTTCCAATATAAAGAGCGTCTGTATATTTATGGTTAACCTATCACACATTCATGAGCCCGGGTGAGGGGGGGTTCCAATAACTCCCTTCTTAAAACGGGGTTCTTGAAATAGTCTGTTTAGTTGGCATGCTTTTTAATAGCTATAACACGCTTTCCTGTTACGATCCACTAATAGTGGTCCATTTTATTTCAGTTCTCACCAGACTGACTGCGAAGTAAGATCAACGCAACGAAAGGTAACCATGGAAACGACTACTTAATTGTTTATTACGTTCTCTCGAGGTATAAAATGAATAATATTATTCGCGTTTGACAAATCACTGTATTTTACAAGCAGGAAAAATTTTTGATTTACAATGTCATCTATAGCATAGTTTATTGAATTTGAACCGGTGAATGAATTGATCAATATGATATAGTTATTGAATGTGATATATTATATTCGTATTCCTCCTGGTCTAATTGTAACACTAATTAAATTCTTCTGATATCCGAAATTTAAAACATAACATCGTCTGAAAATGTATACGGTTACGTCGTCGTACATCTGAAATAAGTATTGCTGCAATTTCTGCTATTCTGATTCTATGAATGATACTACTGAGTAATACTATATCGTTCATGAGTAGGCGATAAATTCGCATATATGCGGCAGCATATAATTTAATATTAGCTATAACAAATAGTATATTTACTTTTGAAATTTGGTAGTCGAAATGAAAAAAGGTATATATCTATTTTTTAAATGTTTAGAAACGTGTTGGCCATTGAGCGTTATAGGATTCCGTGATTTGACAGCGATGCAACTTTTTACACGAATCACGAATTCGGATTGATCCACTGATTCTATAAATAGACAACCATAGTGTCAAACTGTACGTTTGTCTAGACGAAAATAAGATCATGATGTTTTTCGATTGCCTTGGTTTCAACTACTTCAGGAGATATTACCTATTTTCTGCTTTGCTAATTGAATTGATTCACAAATGTACTGTGTAGTAATGGAATATCGCAAATAAATAAAATTGGTGTCAACATTTAAGTATCGACGATACTAAGATGTCGTCGAAATTTACATTTATATAGACAGATATTTTGCCTTTGTACTATATTCTGTTTCTAAAGTGAATTTGTATATAAATGCATGGCTATTCAAACAGAAAGTGGGTCATATATCTAACAGCAGGTCACACAAGTAGGTACTATCGCAAAACCTTCGTTGAGACCTCCTTTTAATTTATTTTTATCGTATCATTTTGTTTAAACGTGATACAACAAAAGTTTCACTAACCAATAAAAAATAATGCTAACATTTTTTAATCACTAAAAGAATATTAACAATAGAATAATAACCTACGCGGTATATAACCATGCATATTGCATGATCTAGTGAACTTTATGTCCATTATAAGTTTGTTAAGAACATATTGTTAACGTAAATGTAATTTGTTATGTATAATATACTACATTGGTAATAATGGTGACCTATATATTTTGTTGACTTATATTTAAAACTATATGTAAACCATCTCTATAGTTACAAGTCAGAATACGTCACCCAATCAATTGTATGTGGTTAAAGTGATATTTATGTTTTAAACACTACAAGGAGATGCACTACCTATAATATATGGACCACAAAAAGTGTGTCGTATAGGCTACAATCAGTATATAACGCAAGATTCTAATGATTTTGACCACCCTTTCAGAGTTCTAGATATATTTTACAGGAGCATTTATAAATACTAACTTAATTTATTTTAAAATATATTAAATCTACAGTCGTGGCCAAAAGTCTGGGTCCACTAAGACATTTTGATGTTTTAGAATAACATAAACTGTAAACATGTAATTTAGACGTTTTAAAATAAATTAAACTGTGATAATGTGTACATAACTATATTTGTATGAAAAGATAACTGATAAGACAGATGAATATTTGCTGAGTCCACCATTTGTGGCTAACACCGCCCTAATTCGGTGAGGCATACAAAGAATGTATGAGTTTGCGTCAATATTCAACAATCACTTGTTGTGTCCATGCCTCAATTATTTTTTGGCGAAGATCAGCTACTGAAGTTGGGTTACGTCGGTCAACAAGTTCCTTTAAAAGGCTGGAAATAGCTG
>JAUZND010076046.1:0-16542 GCA_034780555.1 Coelogynopora nodosa | reverse complement strand
GGGGGCTGGGTGAGCGGAATTGTGCGTATGTGTGAGAGTAGCACCGGGTGTGACCGGCCCGCGCAGAGACCCTCGGCTCGTAGGCGCTCTTGACGCTCCAACTGAAGGGGGCAAAGAGAAGGGGGGATCACGGGTTTGTAAGCTGTGTAAAAGATCGTATAGTTAGTCAGTAACTTACCGAATGACATTACTTGACTTGTCATTCTTGTTAATATATACGTTCTTAATATATATATATATGTATATTGTATATCTTCGGTGGAGAAGTTTACCGGCAGTCATAGTATACGTTTTGAATTCAGAACACTTTTTCCAGTTCAATCAACTCGTTTTCGATGCGCTTATCCTATAGTCAACTATACTTTGATTTAAATCAATAAATCACTGTAATTTAATGCTATTAAACCACCCACACCTTCCTCACAATGCTTTATGTTATGATTTGCTATTTTGTAATAATCTAGTATTTTAGAACAACCGTACAGAATTTTGATAATTATGTATTTTTAATGTTACTCAAAATTCAATGAAGAGAAAGATCGTTTATTAAGTTTATTTAAATGGAGCCATATTGTCTTAGTTTAATTAAAAGCTTCCGCTATCGAATAAGTGTTATACATATATCCTATACAGATTCTACTATAAGGTAATTATTAGAATAATATTTATGTTTTATATATGTTATTACCATCTCCGTGATTGCTATAATTGAAATTTTCCGTTGAGCGCGAGCTGAGTTTTTGAACGAAGCAAATAGAGCTATTTCAGGAACGAGGGAACTTCGCTTGTCTATTCCTGTAATTAAGAAAAGTACTTGAAAATGAAGTACATAATATCATTGTTTAAAATTTATTACTAAATAATACTAAATGAAAACAAATGATAATAAATTAAAACAAATGATACTAAATAAATACAAATGATACTAAATAAATACAAGTGATACTAAATAAATACTAATAATACTAAATAATTACTAATTAGATAATTACTCAAAACGGGTTGTGTGGAAAGCACAAAGAAAAGTAAAGGGCGAGGAAGAAATGGTTGACTAACATCAGCGAGAAGAACAGTTGCGTATTGTGGATCAAGATTGGTGAAGTACAGTTAGTAACGAAAAAAAGTGAATTCTGTGTGGCAAATCATCTAAAGAACAGTTCAAGATCAGATGATGCTTTATAAAATGGCGTTAGAAAGGTGGCCCCCCTTTTTTTGTAGTATACAGTATCCTCCATGACACAATATGTGCACCACACACACACATATATATATTAATAAAATAAACGCACATAAAAAAAATTTACAAATTTTTAATCAACTAGTTACATTTTTTTATATAATTAATACAATATATACATTGTGAAGAAAAACTTTTTCTCATCATAATTTTATTTTGAAAAGATAAACATAATATACATAATGGATACTATGTATAATAATATCGGTACATTCATAAAGTAAATAATAACAACTCCAATTTATTTAATGAAATCCAAAATAATGTTAATAAAAATTAAGTTCTTTTATTATTGACGTTTAGTTCATTTACAAATATGTATGTATGTATATATGTATACGCACTAATACTATAAAACGACCGAAAAAGTATTTATATTGTATTAATAAAAACAGCCATGTGTTAATAATACTATTTCAATATCAGAAAAAAAATTAAATAGAGTTTTAGTGCAATCATCCGAATTCTTAGTCTTTTTGCGAAACACTATGATCTTAATTCTTCTTTATCACTGTAGAAAATGGTTTTTTACTCTTCATTCTATTTACCGCTTTATATTGTTGAATTGATTTTATACGACATTGATCACTGTACATTATAACCTATATTATATCGCTATAATATAATTTCAAAGTATTGATTTATAATTGGCGTAAGCGTATAATTTGTTATGAGAAATGGACTTTTTATGCAAAGTTTAATATATTACACTAAGAAACATGTTAATTCGAACATGGAATATAAATTGGAACATAGCGTAGGAATATATTTGGATACTCTATGGGTTGGAGTTATATAATTGACTGTATTAAATGATATACTATCATTAATTTTCCAATATTTTTAAATTTAGACGATAACATTTAACATGTATCATACTTGTTGAAGGTTCGATGTATTGGCTATGTTTTTAGGCCCAGTGTGGTAGTACATAATATTATATGTGCACAATACATAATATCAAAAAAAGAAGAACGAGCTCAATTACTATTGAACTTTTGATTTTAATAAGCTAGTGCATGACACAAATTAATGATGATAATATTTTGAATACCTTTGCGTTTTAATTACACGTAAAACAAAATGTATTTAGAAAACAAAATGTAATTCATTGATCAGATACGCACGCTCTCCATCTTTGTCTTTCCTTGTCTTCTCTGAAAATAAAACAAATATTAGATGGCGTTATTCATGCCATAAATTCTTTAGTGTAGGAAAATAATTAATTTAGCAAATAAGTTCGGTTGTCAAAATATGTTAACTGTACTAAATATTTATTATCATATTTAAAATACGCGATTTTCCAAACACAATTTACATACCCGTTCGTTTATTCCTTTCTTTAGAATGGTCCTTTTCGTCTGGGTCCGTCATCTGAAATACACATACATGCGGAAATTAAATAATTATAAAGAATCAGATAAATATCATAATGTATTGGGAAAAAAGATATGTTACAAAGGCGTATTAAAATGTCGCGTAAGAGATAGGTTACGACCATATTAGATAGATGCACCATTTTTGTTATAGAATAGATAAGCATATATAATAATGCACAGAATATATCATATATTTGTAAAGAGTGAAACCAAAATTGCGGATTGTATAATAGAGAGATCTTCAGTTACATCTTCTATCCTTAAAACATATATTTAAGTGTTTAAAAGTTTACTTAGGTTAAAATGAAGGTGAAAGATGCAACCTTTTAATTTGATTGGTTATATTGTTATGATTGATGACTGAGGTTTACAAAATTGTTAATTTACGAAATTCAAATAATATATTAATTCATAGAATAAATTAATTCGGACATTTCTTTGATTATTTTCTGTCATGTTTGTTAAAAAGAACAGAAGTGCGTTTCAAATATCAGAAGACAAGTTAACTTTAATAAAAATTTCAATTAAGTCAAATAAAAGTAGATACGAATTCGACAGTGAATTTTAAGGAGGGACATGGGAACACTTCCTTTTCTAGACAAGAACAAGGATGGAAGCACGAGTTAAGAAAAAAATTGACGAAATGGTTCAGGGAAGGAGCGATACAATATATTTAAAGAAACCCTTTAACCTCGTCTATATAATTCGTTAATTCGTCGATGCTTGAAGAGATAAGCCACTAGTTTTCAATATATTTTATTATTCATTTATTTTTGAAGTTTTATACAATTATTTATTTGTTACAAGAAATTTAGAACCGATTATATTAAATAGAATTTGAGCTAAAATTAATGTTTAAATGACACAAAATATTAAATCGAGTAGATCGTGAACTATAATTCCATGATACAACTTTCGGCTTTCACTACAAACATCAAAGTGATAAAATACTCCAACAAAATGAACACATGTAAAATACTCTATCCATATACATAATACATATAGAACAAGTATAATATAATGATATTCATATCAAGAGGCAGCTTGGTAATGGAAACTCTCACTAAGCAAAGTGTTTGTTTTTGTGCATCACAGATATTTGCATTCAGAGCTGAATATTAAGGATGGATTTGCATAAATTATACGTATGCCAAATGTTTTATTACGCGACCAATAGACTATAACAGAGTTTTTACAAACGCGAATTATTAACAGAAAAAAATGGTCCAAGAATCTTTAGATTTCCAAAATTGATTATTCTGTATTTTTCATTTAGAAAAATAATGTAATGAAAAATCTTGCAATAATGTCAACAACATAATGATATTACAGGTAAAATAAAACTTTTGTAAATAAAAATAATTACGGGTGCGTATCCTGGATTTAGTAATGAAGGGGGGGGGGGGTGAGAAACCAATGTTGGTTTGGGGTCCAATGTGGTAGTCTAGCTGTGTACAATACATAATATTTATAAAAAAAGGCTCTACGTACAAAATTGCATAATACGTATCATCTGACAATCAATTTCAAAGTATTGATTGCACACTCCATTGAGGATGCACCATGCAGCAGATCTCAACAGATGCAGCGACCCACCTGCGACATAGAAGTTGAGGAACGTGAGGCAGTCTTGGCTGTCGTGTGTTCGCGACTCATTCTGCTGGCGGCATCTACGCCACCCGCGGCGGCCCCCCTGCCTACCGGCGGGTTCATGCCGGCCCGCGAGTTTGCCGGGTTCCCGCCGCCACCGCCCCCCCGGCCTCCCTTCTTGCTGGGGTCACCGACTACAGTGCCCTGACTGTCAGATGCAGACCCCTGACTCAGCCACCAACCGAACACAGCCAGTTACTATAATGTGTAGTTCGTGGTTTTAGGCTGTACTGTAATTATTGAAGTGCCTGAATATTGATGGGTCTAAATATAACGCAATAGTGTATTCAAGGAAATCAAATATTCGACGCATAATTAGGTAATTTAAACTTTAATATTTCTTTATAACATTGATTATATTTGTATACAACATTGAAGTTTTATCTCATTTTTAATTATATTTATTATATGGCACTTCGTAAACGTTTTATAGTCAGAACCATTAACTATAGATTGTTTGTTTATAGAGAAAGGAATTTATATATATGGTTAGAACTAATTAGTATTATAGTAATACAACGGACTAAAGCATAATAACAAAACATAAAGTTATGTTTTATTGAGTCAAATGCAAAGAGTTTGTTTTTGATAATTTAAAAATGATCAGCAGTACGATAATGATAGTAATAAATCACTATAAATTCGATTTAATTATTTTTTCAATATATCTAGCTATCATAGTCTAATCACCACGAATAAGGTGGTCCTGAGACTGGTTTAGAACCAACAAGGATGAATTACCAAATTAATAGTTTCGTTGTATTTTACATTAAAAAAATTGAATGTTTATCCATTTTAAGAAAATTTATATTTATCGACTTTATTATATTTTAACAGTTTAGCTGTATTTGCTTCACCTAACAATTAACTACAGTTCTAATTTATATAGTAAATATTAATTACTTTTATTATCACATTCCTTTCAAATAAAACTTTAAATAAAACAGTGTTTTCATTCAAAAACAATTTTGACAAAAATATATGGTATGCAGAACTTCTGTGTATTAGAAAAAAACCGTTGTGTGATAGACAAACAAACTTGTCCAGAAAAATATGTAACTGTTCCAAAATCATTTTATTCTCTCAATATTTCGATTTGTGCACTAACCGCCGTGGTGTTCTTAATGATAGAAATATAAATGGTGCGTATGTACGAAGTTTGCACTCACGTCCCTGTGCCGCTGGCTTTTGCGAGATGATCGAATCCGTGAGTTTTCGATATCAATTGTGGGTAGCCTGGGATCGTTTTCAATGGGATATTTCCAAGCAGGAAGAAAGCGCTGAAGCATCTGCCAGATATTCTCATTAGAGGTTTTTCTGAAACATGTACGGTGATTTATAATTTATCCCGTGATTAATTAATATGTCTATTAGTAAGTCATCTCTATCCCTCAGTCACCCCTCCCCTCACCCCCTAGCACAAAACACATCAACAACAATATATCTGGAAACGGATAGGGGCCTACCGAAATCGATATACACAAAAATCAACAACTACTCAATCCCGTCATTCTCATACGACTATATTCTGAACAACTTTCCTCCGAAAATCAACACTTCAGAAACAACATTAACAAGACCACATATTACACTTTTCTCGCACAACTCCAAAGCAACACTTGCAACACAAATCCGTTTCTTAACCCTCCGCAATTCTTTCTTCATCCATGGGCATCCATGGGCAAATCCCTCCCTCTTCGGATTTTATTATTCCCATTGTTGAATTGGTAGTTTGGTTAAAATTTATGGACATTATAAATTTGAAGAAATTACATATCCAATTATTATAGGAAATGGTAAAATGATTTAAAAAATTACACAATGAATGGATTAACCCCCGCCCCTCCAAGACAAGTAGCAAATGGTTAACAAATACCAAAAGTTTCTTCTAATGCCAGCGGGCATTAATCACATGAGTAAAATACACAGTTAACTGCACTTCCAACCCCACAACTCTCCCACCCATTAACCTATGGAAGGAGGATTCATTTCTGGACCTGTTTCAGGGGCTCGTGCTAGTACAAATATTCATGGCAAGTCTAATGCAACGCGTGATTACTGCGTAACTATTAGGAATAAATTACTTTTTAAACTTACATTTTAATTTGTATATAACAATTTGGCGTTATATTTCAATACACTTAAGAGATTTCGACAAGATTTTATTTTATTTCATTTCAAAATATTAATGTTAAAAAGATAACAGCAAATGGAACTAGCGAGCGCATACTTGATGGTCACTGTCTGTGGTATCCATCCGGTGAGGCAGTGAATAACACTGAAGTCGCCCAGTTCATATCGATCAACGTTGCTGACATTCGGGCTGAGGTAGCTAAGAATTATGTACATTTACAATATAAGTAAAGTTTTGCGGGTGGAACAATAAACATAAAAACTATGTATAAAAAAATCAACCAATAGGTTTTATATAACCACTTATATCTTTTAAAAAAAGCTATAATGTCATTTATTTAATTTTAACATTATATATTCAAGTTTAATTTTTATAGTATATTATAATTTAAAAACAAATGAAGTGTTCATTTTCTATTTATTATAACACAAAACATATACCGCCTAACTGATACATTTAGTTTAAATATAAAAAAATCGGAATATATTTAATCAAATTAAATTAACAAACATCGTTCTAAAAATTAAACACGAAAGGTTTTGTTTACTTTGAATTATTTGTTGTTATTTTTTTAAATTTGGAGATTCATTCTTTACAAAAAAGTTTAGAAGTCAACTCTAAATCTTACTCCAGGGAAGCCACCTTAAGTAGAGCCTTTGACAGTAGGAGGGGCCAAAGCTGAGGTTTGGAGGTTGCTGGTAGAAGCAGGTTGTCATTTTCGTCAAAGGGTAATGTGTCGTCCACGATGATCTTTCGCCAACATCCCTATTTTTAATGAATGGCCAAATTAGTTTGTAAATTACATTGATGAATAAATATAATAAAACCAAACCTGGTTTAAAGTCAACTATTTTACATGAATGGATTTTTTAAAAATATTAACATTATGAAATATAAAATTAATTGTTTTATTTGACTACAGAATTTAGTAACGGCATTTTTTTCCATCCCGCGTCAGGAAATGTATAAATAAGATAACTAAAAAACTATAACTGGATACGTAATATATGAAATCTAATTTTACTATTCATTTAATATACGACATATCCGGATATTAGAACTTTTTATTATAAATATTATTATACTTATATTTATACAATGATAAAAAGTCAGTTAAGGTATTTGGCTTCTTTGACATTGTACATAAATTTATCTTTATATAAAAAATTAAAGCTAGTTTTTAAAACAATTTTTTTTTTGTTATAATCAAAACAATTGGATAGAAATATCGGTATACCATGAGTAGTATATTATAGTTCATGCTACATATTTATTAATATAATAAAGTATATTTTTTAATGGATATAATAGTTGAGTAACTATGTATACCAATATATTTATTACAAACATGAAAAAGTAATATATCAATTTGCATTATATAGAATAGAAATATCAATAGACAATAACAATAGGTAGACTGCAAGTAGTATAATTTGAAAAAGCCAACTTTTCATAACCTAAAATCTTTTGTTGTGCAAAAATACGAACTAATATACGAACGCCACTCAACTAGTTTCAATACTGGTATATAAAAGTGCGGACGACAAATCAACATAATATATGTATAGGTTAAAGGATAACATAATGAACTTTAAGGAAAATATAGAAGTGTTGGAGTAAATTTGAAGACCTGTGAATCCAGATGTTTTTAATTAACGCCAATACCTTAGAATTTTTCATAAAATTGATTATGCCACGCTTTAATAAAAAAATTAAATTAAAGAGTGCTGGTTGTATATATTTTGTTATTATTTGTATTGTATTAGGAATGTTATATTGATTGTGATTAAATATACATACACTACCTGAAATATCTATTTTAAAAGTATATTATACATTACGTATGAGGTATTGTACACCGATTTGTTTGATCAATATAAAATACCTGGTGTATCTAACGCATAGAAATCGGATAAATGAATGAATCAATAATTGAGTAAGTAAAACAAATCCGATGTCTATGATCTAACGTTATGGGTAATGAACGAGTTTGTCCTACACCACATTCTACAGTTACAATTGAAAACAGTATACTTTAAAGTTAGATAGCAATTTTACAAAATAAAGTGTTACATAGTCGATAAAAGTGTACAATACTATGGTGTATATGATCATATATATGCTCTATGCAGATGCTACATAAACATGTATAGAAGCATCAAATTCAGAATTTCAATATGATCATTTGAAAGGTTGTGCTTTACAGATAATATGGTTCATCAAGTTTTAAATAATTTTTAGTATTTTTTTACAAAAAATCAGCTCGCACAGCCACAAATACACGTATAAAGCAATATAATGAGACTAAATCTTTTCATTACTTTATTTCATGGGTCGTAACGAACTGCAGCGGTCAAAACTCATTTTTTGTTAGATTGAGGAAATCAAGAATGTGATGGACAAAACTTCAGGAATACTTTTCGAAATAAAATACAATTAATTATTGGTGTCACAGTAATGGCCATTTTCCTTTACTGTGCATAACATCTGATCCGATAGCTGTGAAAGGGTAGTATATTATTTTTTGCATACCCCTGCGCGTTTTAATGTTGTAATACATCCAAATCACAATTTTAATTCGCTTTGAATTGAAATAGCTTCCATAAACCGCTAAACAACTAACTATATCATAACTTCCTACTCACCATCCAGAACAACTTGATAGCGTACTTTCCATACTGGTTGTAACTGGGCAAATGTGGTCCTTTCACGACCTTGGTCATTGTATAAATGTGTTCCCAGGGCCGCCAGTTGTAGGCGACTCCATTGGCAGACACAGGCACCTCACCGTACACCTCGTAACTAGCACCTGATGCTGGGATTTGCTGTTGATGCCACAGACCCTCAATGTCCGAAATCAACCACCGGATCGTCTGAATAAAGGTTACACGCGTAGAGCACCCACACAAGGTACACAAAATGACGGTATTGAAATGTTAACCATTATACATACAACTAAAAGGTGTATATCCAATTTATGTTACAATGCTTTACCTTAAGGTTTCGTTGCCAATGAAAATTTATTCTCACCCTATTTTCTTCTACACTGCATTTCTAGAATACGTAAGCTTTTTAACCTCTAGGGTACCTGTTGAGAGCGGAATAGCTCGAAACCGGTAGTGCGCTGTCTCTCTGCTGTTTGTACAGGCTCTGCGCTTAGTGTTTACTTATTATTATTGACATCATATGGTTTTTGCTGATGGATATACACGAATTACTACCTCTGATGTTATACTATTCAAATTGTTTTTTTGACGATTTGTTTGGGAGGTATTAATAAGTACTACTTGCAATCCAGTCATCTGTAGGGAGACTAGGGTACCTGATTAGAGCTGAATAGTTCGAAACCGGTAGTGCTCTGTCTCTCTGCTGTTTGTACAGGCTCTGCGCTTAGTATACTTACTGATTAAATAAGACTTCAGTGAAAAATTAATATCGAGCGATATATATTACTTTTTTAAAGTGCCAAACATATATTCATTAACACAATTATAAAAAGTATTTCTTCAATATACGTTAAATTTTAAAGAGTTATATCCTATAAAGGAATGTAAATGTTAACTAAATCATGTGGAATATCAAATGAAATACTTATACGTATTGTCCAAATACAATTGACTACCTCTGAGTGAAGTATAGCATCATTTGCTGATGACAGATCGACAACAAATATCGAATCTGGATCCACAACAACTGGCACCTGAAACAAAAACAATTGAAAAAATAGCGGGGAAAATGGATCAACATTCCAATTTAGTAACCTAAAAACACGTATAACTATATATTTTCCACAAAGTTAGGCTATTATTCATGTTGTTTAACCTTATAATAATAACAGAATAAAGAATAGATAATCATGTTAACCCTAATAAAACAGGTGTTAATATTGGGTGAATTTATTTCAGTTTTTAATAGTGATGATAATCTCTTGATAATGATGCTAAACGTAAGAACTTAAAAAACGTAAACATCGTAAGAACTTGTATGGGACACAAGAGTCAGAAATAAACAGTCAAATTCTAAATATATTTATTAGAAAAATGATCAATGGCATAGATATTTACATTATTGTACAAAATATATTAAACATACTATATTTCAAGATAATGAATAAATTACAATTTTTAAAAATGTCTTAAGAGTTTCATAATTTATTCATGACAACTATGGCTATAGTTTATTAACAGTTTTTAAATTGACATTTGTATGTAGAAAATTAGCTAAACAAAGTATTGTCACATAAAAAAGAGACATAAAAAATATGAATATAATTTTTATTGTTATATAATTACAACAATTTTCACTGATATAATTTACAATATAGTTTGGATAAACTTAAAAAATTATTCGAACTAGTAAACAGATAACAATATAAACAATGTTGTAAGACGTTTCTGTTTGGTAACGATTGTCTTCTTTTGTAAAGCTTTAAAATAATACTTTTTCCTTATTCAACTAGCGATCTTTAATATATTAAATATAATAAGATATTCAACTGTAAACAATCAACTATAGTTTAATTAAACTACGGTATATAATAGTGACATTTATATAATAAATACATATTATTTTTAAATAATTTAATAAATGAAGCATTTATGTACATTTTGTGAGAAAGCTTGATTTTGTACAATTGTAATAGACTAAATTAAAATAAACGCAATCATTTTATTTCAAAACTATTTATTGAAAAGAATGTTGTACCCCGTTATACTACATTAAAAAAGCACGAACCTTATCTTGAAAATATTCATGAGGCCGTTTCCACCGAGTTACACAAAGTGAGGGTGGAAGAATGACTTTGCCTTCAGGATCGTCAAAGTAGACATGCGTCTGTCATAAATAATAATAGAAGCTTAACATATTGATTTACTAATTAAAAAGAGAATACTGAGAATAGTCGAATGAAATATAAAGACACAAATGAATAATATACATACTGTTTGGGATTTTCCTTTCTCTTTCACCTTCTCTTTGCCTGAAAACTCCTATAGGAAATAATAAATAGTTAAGTTAGAGTAAATTAAATATTAATTGGTAATGTGAACACTATATTGCATGACAAAACGATAATGTCATTAATGACTTTTATATACAATAATTACCGTCATATACATATAATCTTTTTAATATTAGTTTTTAGTCAAACTTCAACAAGTAATGATGCACTTAGAAAAAACAATAAGTAATATAGACAATTTTTAAATATTTCATTTATTTTGATTATACTGATAATATACAACAGTAAAAATATTGTACGTTGATCTTTCCAACATAAACTCCAATACTTTTCTTTGCTAACGTGTACCTTAAAATCTTTTTAACTGATTGATTTAATATTTTAAAACACGGACTAAATATCATTAAGTATATAATATATATAATATCCTTACCCGCGTAGCATTAATGCCTACCAAGTAATGTATAAATAGTAATAACATGGTAGATAATACAACTTATTGATATGTAAAGGTGTAAACGTATATGAAATGAGGTCACTGGAAACTTCTGACAAGATGGGCACTATGCTGTACATGTACATAGATAAGAAGGGCAGAAAAATCTCGAAAGGAATGGAAGAGAGGAATTTGAGAACTGCTCTGAAAGCTGACATCAAAATAATCACCTACTTTTACATTAATGTTCAGAATTGTACGTGGGTAGTATATCTGAGTAGCTTATCCAACTCAGCTAAAAATATTAACATGACTCATCCCCTTTTCCAGAAATATAAAATTAATTTGAATTTTTGCACTAATATTTTTTGATTTTTTTTTTAAATAATCAGAAACAAGTATTCGTTTTTGTTTGTGATGGTTTCCCTACTTAACATTGATTAGAGGTACTCTAATTGTAGTAATCAATCATTCAAAGCATCTATTTATTTGAAAACAATGCATTGCAGTTATACGATGTCCGATCAGGGTGATTGCAATGGGGATTCCAACTATGTCAAGATCGCTGAGTTAGATTTTCCTACTTACAAATGGAAGTAATTCTTCATTCAAGTTGATTTATTGATATTTCTTAATACGATGCATTGCAGAGATACATTCTCCGTTCATGACGATTTGAATGGGGATTCAAATTAATTAAAAGTTTATGAGTTTTATTTTTCTACTTTTAAATTTATCATAGGCATTCTATTGGTAGTAATTGACCACTGAAGTACATTTAATATATTTTTCATAATGCGATATTTTGTAGTCATTCAATTTCCGTGATTCCGACTAAAGCAAGGTCGTTTATTTTGATTTCCTTGCTTAGCAGTTGATAGAGGTACTCTAATTGTAACAATAGATTATTCAATTACATTTATTGATTATAACACATACGATGTATTGTAGCTATACAATGTTTCATCAGGATGAGTTAAATGGAAATTTTACTAAATCAAGAATGATGAGTGAGACTGTCACCATTGGAAATTAATTTAAAGACCAATACGTATATACTAAGTGTCTACTATGTATATGTAAAATATAAGTATATCCATTATGTATACTAGAATTTTACTATACGTATAATTAAAATGGGGACAACGGCCCAATTAGTTATGCTAATATTTTTAGCTGAGTTAGATGCATCACTAATATACTACTTTTAAATATAACAAACTGTTCTACAACATCTGCACTTTATTCCTTTTATTCATATATCAACTGGTCAATCAACGATGTTAGAATATTATAATCAGAATGTATTATAAATATATAGTTTTATATACATATTGCTTTTTTAAATATATTTAAATACATATGATAAAAAAATATTTTTAAAAATATATATTAAATACTATAAGTAGCTTACATGCAATACGTTATTATGCATCATGCCAATGTTTAAAGATTTTAAATACATTTTACAAACAAATAAATATATTAATAACAGAATATTGAAATTTCTTATTAAAACATATTCATATAGACATTATTTATTCATTCATTCATTCATTCATTCAAACATGTTACCCATTTTTCTGAATTGATATCTGCATCTGTCCACTCAAGCCAGTAAGTAGTACGGACGCGTCTTCCATCAGAACTTGTTGCGGTAGAATTTAGACTGTCAAATTAAATTTCATTGGAAATAATTTTATTAAAATATGACAGGTAATGAATGAATAACTATTTAAAAATAGGAGTAAAATAATAATAATAAAATCACTTTGGTTTAACAATTAAACCAAACTATTCATAATACTCACACAAAAACTCATTCTATTTAATGCTTTTTGATATAAAATAAATAATTCAAATATTTGTACAGTTATATTTATTTAGATGTTTATAACATACCAAACTAGTAACAATTTATTGCAAGATTGTTATTAAATAAGAAACATTTATTTCTATACTATGATTTTAATTACAAACAAATGAAAAACACATTAAAGCTTATTTCCAAAATCTTTTTTACAAAAACATGAAAATGTTTATTTCCAAAAGTTTTTCTACAAAAACAAATCAAAGGTGAGGATATTACTGTAATGTTATACAATAAAAATAATGCAAACTTTCATTGCCTAAACACTAAACAAACTGATATTAATATTTATTTTATTTTATTTAAATCTATTATTCTGCTTAATCTATTTTTTAAATGTAACAAAAACGAAAAGTCTGTATATATTTATTAGAACTCTATAAAAACAAGCATACAAACTATGGGTTTATCCAACTTAACCCATTACAGAAGTCAGAAGTAATCATTGTCCAATTAAAGCAATTAAAAAAATTATAAGATGATATTAACATTATTAAAATTTATTTTAGTATTTATAAGTAATTTTTATCATATTTAAATTTATCAAAAACTTAATAGAGTCAGTTTTATAAATAGCAAAATTAAACTGTTTATTATACAAATGTCATTAGTTAACTTTATCTTATGTACACTAAATTTTGTAAAAATAATTGATGATGGAGATTCTGTTTTATTTAGTGTATATCACATCTAAATTATAAAAAATAATACTCAAACTTCAAAAAGCATAATGTATAATAAAATACATTTTAAAATTGTTTAACATATTCTTATAAAATCAACATGATTTTTATAAATTACGATGACTAATTTGTATAATGACATATTTTACTATATTTTAAAAAATCGAATGGTATGATATTGTATAATAAATAATAGTTCCATTTTCATAAGACATTGCTTTTCTTAGTTTTGTGTGTTACCTTAAATCTTTTTTGCATATTTTACAGTAACTATAGTTCTTTAGACAACAGTAGGACTTTCTTGAGATCCCCAGAACTCTGCTAAATTAAAATTAACTATTTGAATTGGGTATTTAAATGTTCTTGCTTTATAGATAAATTTATTATTGAATTTTACTTAGCATATTTAGAATTCAATGAAATAGAATTCTTATCATCCCTTCTAATAAAATAGTTACTAAACAAAGATAGTTACCTATAAAAGCTAAGACAGATAATGAAATGTATAATAGGAGGCTACAGAAGAAGTTCAAAAGAGATACTTAGATTCAGAAAAACAATAGCTTAGAATAAATACAATCTTTTAAACTAATAACAAAATTGCTCAGTGGAATTTAAGATAAATTGGTTATGCATATCAAATATTTTGTGGTATTGAATTTTGTATTTTTTTAAAATAGTACTCTTATATATTAATTAAAATTCAGAATAATATTAAAATCTATGATTAACAAAATAAAATTATCTATAAGAGTGGAATAAACTAATTTTATAAATTTATAGAAAAAATAATCATCAAATTTTGCACTTTTGTAAGAATCCATAGCTATTAAATATCACAAATGATTGGAGGGTAAACAAAAAAATGAGAAAAAAGTGTAATATTCCAAAATTGTTTAGTCCCCTACATGATAAAAATCCTAGACTCATACTGTCTAGCCTTAATTTGTATTTTGTTAAAGGTAGGTGTTAGCAATCCAGCAACCAGATTAATAACTCTAATGTTAGAAGTCCGGCAACTTTTAAAATTAGTATATATATAATACAAAATTTTAATTTTTTTATTCTTATGTATATATTGTGTATGCATATAAATAGAATATACTTTGAATATTGTAGTATAGTATGTATATTTTTATTATTAGTAAAAAATAAATATGAAAAATATATGTGAATAATACATGATACATGACAAATATTATTATTATATTTATCATTGATTCATTCACATAGTTTTTGTAAAAAAATTATTTATTATTATATATATCCAGTTATTATATTTTCCAGTTGCTGGATTGCTAACCACTTTGTTTGTTAAACTTAAAGTTAATATAAAACAAAAATTGTTTGTTTTGTTTAATGATTATTATTATTTATTAAATTATTATTAATTGAGATAAATATTTTTTTAAGATAAAGAGTTTAGAGATAAAGGGATTTTAATAAGGCAATAGTATTTTTAAATTTTAATATTTTAAAATTAACACTTAATCAATATTTAAATATATGAAATAATAAGTACTATTAATAATAATCAACTGTATATTATGATTTAAATAATGTGATTTTAAAAATATTAAAATCCTAATATTAATATCATTACTGATAATTAATAAATATGTTTTAAGCTTATAAATAATAAGTGGAATAATTTTTATTTATTTTTTAATAAATTAACTTAGTCTTAAATTTAATGAACTTCCTTAATTTCCTTCATTAAAAAAAATTTCTTTAACTATTTTATAAATTATTATATAATACTAATAATTCTAATTACATATTTTTCTATATTGGATAACTTTCTTATAAATAGAATGTAGAATATATTTAAAAACAAAGTGGATATGGATATGACAGCCGTATTTTTAAAAATTCAGGATATTATAGATACGACAGCTGTATTTTTAAAAATTTGGGATATAGAACAACAGCCGTATTTAAAAAAAAATTGGAATATAGATATGACAGTCATTTAAAAATATATATATATATTATATGTTTAAATAATATATTTTTTTAAATTAATGTATACTATAGATGTTATCTACTATATTATTATATTATTCTATAGATACAAAATGAATATACGATACAATATTATTTATAAACTTTAATATTGCTAATGTGAGAAGTATCTTCGTATTTATCTTTTTTGTTATATATATATATATATATATATATATGGATAATTAA
>JAUZND010076035.1:0-16542 GCA_034780555.1 Coelogynopora nodosa | reverse complement strand
ACAACATGCACTATATAGAAGGTATACAACATGCACTATATAGAAGATATACAACATGCACTATATAGAAGGTATACAACATGCACTATATAGAAGATATACAACATGCACTATATAGAAGATATACAACATGCACTATATAGAAAATATACAACATGCACTATATAGAAGGTATACAACATGCACTATATAGAAGGTATACAACATGCACTATATAGAAGATATACAACATGCACTATATAGAAGGTATACCAAAAAAGTAATACAAATTCTTTAACAAAAAACTGTTTATATACCATAGTGTAACTTATGTTAATGTTAAATTAAGTATGTCATCAACTGAGATTTCATTGTTATTTTATTTTACTATTTCAAAAATTGTTGGATTTAACTAAGCAAATTGTTGTTATCATTTTATTTTAACTATCTTTCTAATAAATAAATATGTTTCAGGTATTATACCTATAAGGTATACTTTCCTTATAGTATATAGAAATCATATATAATGTGATGATGTAGTTAACAATATTATTTACCGATTATAAAATAAATATATATATATATTATATTATATCGCTTTTTTATATATGTATACTTATATTAAAAAGTTTATGCACCATATGTATAGGTCATAGGTTTTGCTGCAGGTAAATTAATGTGAGATTGTATAGTTATATTCTGCTATAGGTATACACTATAAAACCAACTAGTTTTGCCAGGTTATTGAGAATTATCGAGTTGAACGAGATATGAGGGAATTACAAAGATATGTAATATATATATGATTGAATTAATACTTATTGTTACATATGTTACAAAATATATTTATAATTCATATATACTTTTATTTTTTTAAAGTGTTTTCTATGAAAATATATGTTTTTACATTTTATTTATTTATATTTTTGGAAACATTAGTTGGTAGGTATAACATGGAATAAATAAATCTCTAAATTAGGAATTTTTCAATAAACATATGTGAGCGAATTAAGCACTTACATAACTATAGAGCAATTGTTTCTGTATAATTCCAAATACAAGAATATGTTTCTTAGTCAGCTGTGTTTTGTTTACACTATGCATTAATCAATTTTATTAAACATTATTTTCATGGTTTGTAGTAAAATATATGTTTTATATTTATGGGGACAATCCATGCGTATAAATGTTTTAAAAACTTTCCATGACAATAACTTATCCAGTGGATAAATGAAACGATATTTTCGAATTGTTCAACGCAAGTAATTTTTATTCAATCATTTGTATAGCTCTTTTAATTACTACTAATCTTCAGATTTTCCCATTTTCTATGATTAGCGATGTCATTGTAGAGAACCAAATTTCGAAAACTAAAAGAGAAGAAAAATATGTACCTCTTACAACACGGTCATTTAATTAGAGTTACGAACAACGAACAAATATTTCTTTTAGACGAGAAAACCGTAAATATTTATTTGCGCTTGCAAGACTTTTAGAAAAAAGAAACTGTATAATATTGTATGATGAAGTTTTATTGCTTTATTTTTTAAATATATCAAATTAATATGTTGATAAAAAATATATACTAAATATATTGACATAGAATTATCATATGCTCAGAGACATTTTTGTGGTTTAACAAATTTGGATTTATTTTCAATAGAAACTAAAATTAATCTTTTTGGAAGTAATATTATTAAATACTAAATATATAATTTTAAAATGGTTGAAAAATAACCAAACACAGTAGTTTTCTAAAAATGTATATATAATTTAATTCAAAATTAAATATTTAATAAATATATATTTTTGGAGTTATTCTTATTCACCAAGGAACGGTTCTCCATAAAATATACGTAGTTGTTGAGGTAAATAATATTATATGTTGTGATACACATCGTGAATGTTACATTATATATAAATACATAGTTGAATTGATAAATATAAAACCAATAACATGCAAGCATTTATAAACGCCCCATTTAAATAACTATAAATTTATATATAATTATCCAATACAAATAGTATTGGATAGTATTTCTTACATATAGTAGTTACATATAGTTGCATATAGTTACATATAGTAGTTTCTTACAAATAGTATTTCTTACACTTTATGTAAGAAAAATCGTTAAAAACTATTGACTGAACACCTTATGGAGGGTATAAGTACATTGTAATGTTCAAGTTTTTACAGAGTTGCACTGTTTTGATGGGTGATTGAAGTCTAATGACAGGTCAGTCTATTTCAAATTTTCTAACCCCGACGGTCGACATAACTCTAGCACAGATGAGAACAATCAAAATGTCATTCATAACAGATATTTTACTCCTCCATATTGTGGATCACAATTAGTCCAGTCTGTATATGGTCAAATAATTAAGAGTACCATTGCAGACCAGATAGGCAGCTCATCCTTATATAATAGTCCATCAAAATATAAATGAGGAGAGTTTTAGAGTCAATGTATGTTTAGCTCTGTTCCTTATTGCAAAATAACTGTTCATATTTGCTTAAAATTATCATTTAAAAATATAACTATTTGAGCTCAATACCATAAAAGTTAAAATTGACTTTTTATTGTTAATAAGGTTAAATTATATTAAAAATGTAACAAATGTTAACAAATTACAAAAAAATAAGTTATAACTAGTCAATATTGTAGACGACTTAAAAAATCATTGTTTATATCAAATTCAGCTTATTTACAATATATATTTTTAATCCCATTTATAAAAGTTTGTGAGCCTAATTTCTCGTAAAATAACTACGGGTGGAGATCTTTTGTGTCCGACAAGAGAAAAATCTAAAGAAAGTTGGCGAATAAACCTGCCTACGTAATGCACTGTAATGGGTATATCTATATACTAGTCTAGGGCGCCATTGGTACCAATCGGCTTTCGTTTTAGCACCAGTGAACTGGAATCGAGAAGTCGTATGAGTCTGATGAGGAAGAGACAATACGACACGAAAGACTCGGAGTGAAGAATGCAAATCGAGTGAGAAAATATATGGTCCAAGAAGAGGGTGGCTTCAAGTACCTTGTAACACAGGTCGGTATTATACCTACTTCGGTGTCTCCTTAGAAGAGCTATAGGATCTCTTCCTCACTGTTTGTCTCGATTTTATAAGACGTCTAAAGTATAAACTGCTAGTGACGGTAGCGTAATTGATTTTTTTCTATTGATTTAATTAGCGTGTACATTATTTAGTAACCGTGTAGGACACGCAAACACTTTTATTACTGCACTTTTTAACGCCTATCAAATGTTTAATTTTTTTCTTTACTTTATAACACCCAGGCAATATGTGTTTTACGGTGTTTACAAGCAAAACTAGTGTATTATATGTTTCGGAAGACTACGAGTATAACAAGCAAGAATAATTTCATTCAACTAAATTCGTGTGTTACTGCAACGAGCTCAACTACTTACTCAGCTACCCCTTGCACCCTGCGTGATTTATAGCTGCGCAATTCACAGAAAATCGGGTCCGCAGACATCATTTTAGTATAGACTATAATACTAAAATTGTATTTTTGTAGGACAAAAATACTTTGAATCAATTCGTAATTGCATTGCAACAGGCTGCTGTGGGACAAAAGCAGCATTCGACAAACTTGAGAGTTAATTGTAAGCCACTAGTGGCAAACATATTCATAAAGTCTTTGCATATACTCATTAGTTGGTTTGCATTCAGGCACGGATCTAGAGTTTTCGAGAAGGAGGGTAACATATTTGCCCAAAGTGTTCGACACCTTGATAGAAGCCGATAAAAACCAGAACTTATTTTGTTATACAGACGGAAACATATTTATTTAGCATTTTACATTTTATTTAGTTAATATTTTATATTAAGGATATGATATATTATTATATGTGTACTATAATTTTACATGAATTAAAACGTGTTAATATGCTTTATACTGTTATAATTGTTATAAAATATGTTTCGTATAATTATGAACGATTTTTGGATTTAAATAGACATTTTTGACGAATAAAAATGTGCCAAAAGGTAATCGCATTTATTATATACACACGCACACGGCTAAGTATGTTTTTAAGGAACTGTATTGATATGACTTATCAATTCTTAAAAAATCTTATCTGATAAAAGGGAACTCAGAATAGTTGGGAATTTAACCGTCTTATTTAGTATAGATATTTAATATAATTTGTTGGTGAACCTTTTAGGGATTCATTCAAATACAGACAACTAATAAAATTAATTAATTCTAAATCTATCCAATCAATTGTTGTAAACCATTTGTTGATTCGTAAGCCTTTTGTATACCTACTAGAGGGAGTAACTATTCTTTTCCGTAAAATTGGTAATTTTTTGAAAAAGGCTAAAAATCATTAATATCACTTTGGAATCATTGTCTGACATTTTTTTAACTTGAATAACCATAGCCTAGTGACATTTTTTTATTCTTGATTCATGTTTATGTTTACATCCCGTTATTTATAAATAAAAACTGGTTAAGATTGAATAAATTTGTACTATTTTTTGCGTTTTTTTTAAATTACTCTAAATTATAATATTTCATTTATTTATTATATAATTTAAAATAAATCTTCTATTTAACATTACCATTTGTCATTTGAGCAAATCATTTCGTATCGTTTAAAAAAACGTTCTGAAATAAAATTAATTTTTTGCAGGGATCGTAGATTTTTAAAATCATTTTTATCTGTTAACTTTTCTTTTATTTGAATAATTGTTATGAAATTACTTTAAAATTCCTGTGATATAAGATTAAAAAAAAATAATCCAGTAAATTTGTTAAATGGCATTTGGTTACTATAAATGTAAATTTAAACATAATCTTTTGAAATAAATCGGCAATCGCGTTGCTTAATAAAGAGTTCTATAATATAAATTAATCAAAGTGTAAACATCATGCGGAATATATTAGATATATATATATATATATTACCTTCAATAATATATTATTTTTGTAAAACAACTGAAATAAGCGATTAGTGAACAATGTTTAAAAATTTATCAATTTCTGTAAATAGGTGAATATATAATTAAATATAACAATAAAACAACAGATATTACATTTTTTGGAGTTTTATTATTTTCAAAAATCAATTAGAATTATTATTGATTACATTTTATTCCTGAAAAAATATTGTTTTTCATTAACGAAAACTTAGAACATAATTTCATTTATAAAACATATAATTGATAATGAGACAAATTTATTCGAAATTTAAAAATGTTAACCCTTAGCTCACTTTTGTATTCATAAAGACACACATTTTAGACAAATTTATGTAAATACAGATTTTTTCTTCGTGCAAAAAATACACTAGGGAATGCCATACAATTGACAGAAGATCAAGATTTGTGAAATTGAGATAATTTTATATCAAACAATGTCGTTCAAAATCTCCAATTTAAACTCTTTAATCTGTCATTTTCATATGATTTATTACCCTGAATATTGTTTAAATAAGTTTTATATAAAATTTTATAAAAATTTGTGTAACATTATAAATGTTATATAACAAGTGATTTTGTAATTTAATATTTTTTTCTATAAATATACGAATTTAGAATCAGTTTATTTACCATTCATATAATTTAGTGAGTTAGTTTTCACATATCTATTTAAAAAATGCAATGTCATAAAAGTTTAGACACCACCAATGAAATTCTGAGGCTGTAAACAATACCTGACATTGTAACATTTTCATAAGCAATAAATGATGCACATTATTAGTGTGATCAAGAGCGTCTAATATATATATATATATATATATATTCTGTAAAGACTAGAAGGGTATAAATTAGCGTCAACAATATGGTTGTCGTGTAGACATATTGGTAAATGAAGTATTCCAACCACATCGACGCTTGTGGAAAAATCCCACTATGTTTCATCTGCTGTTTCACTACATCTGCAATATACAATTTATGTCTTTCTAGTAATATATTACATATATCAATATCTCTTGTATAAAATCGTATAAAAATGTTGGTTGCAGAACAAACAGAACAAATGAATCACCTCAAATCCTATATGTAACGTAATAATGAATATGTTGCTAATAACAATAGTTAAAAGTTGCTACGACAATAAAAATCTACTTCTCTAAGCTATTTTACAATTAACCTAAGGAAAAATTATTGTTTTAATTTTTAAATAAAAATATAAATAAATTGGATTATTTTAATTAAAAATTTATTAAAAAATTATGATATATTTATAGTATAAAAAATAAATATTAATCGATAGGATATATCCCAAGAAAGAAAGTGTCCCTTAGAATTAGTTTATCTTTCTAATTAAAATCTTTATATATATCCAAAGATGACTTCAAATAGTATCGTAACAATTTCCTGCCAGTCAAAAATAGAGTGAAACATTAATAACTACTTCCAGTTTACCTGTATTGCAAATGAGAATGCCTCATATCATGATACATACATCATCGTATATGTATTCTCTGTATTCATCCCACCGATGTCTATAAAATGCCTTGTAACAATTGCCAGGCAGCCTTGTAGATTTAATTACACTGAATAATTAAAACTAAATTTATCTTGTCTCTATACATATTGTTAGTTCACCTGATGATGCTATATATACATGAACAGAATAATTTCCACTAAAAGTGTATCAAAAATAGTCATCTCGCTGGATGTTATAGAAATTTTAGATTCAATATTATCATAAAAAAGAAGGATCATAACGTTAGTTATAGCTCACATTAGGGATAACATGATGATATATGTATATTTCACTAAAAATTAACAAAGAATACAGACAAAATACAATAGGAAGCCAACATATTCAACCTGATTCGAATTCACAGTGTTTGATTTGTTCACGAGCAAACACAATCTTCTAAAAACAGTCAAAATAACTATAGTAAATATTGTGAGGTAATGAAGGAAGATTTTTTATAAACTCTTGGTTATTTACAAAGAACAGTCTCCTAATTCGAAAATGCTGTTATTCTTTTTGAACAAAATCTATCGTGTTTGATTAAAGCTTTGATAACTTTTACAGTAGTTTCGTATAGCTAATAAGCATACATTAACAAAGGCATCAATGTATACTAACAATAAATAAATAAATAAATAATTAGAATTCTAACGTAAACATATAATTAAAACGGCATCGAAAAAAATAACGTATGATTTTTTTATTAAAATTGATAATAAAACTAACACGCAAACTTAAGCCTCCACAAATCCTGTCAGATAGGCGCTATAATACGGTTATCTACAGGGTACAGAAACGCATCTGATATTCTCAGTCAGTCTAACTCGTTTCTAATAATAAACAAAATCTAATCGCATTGGGAAAAATAGAGTATACTAAAAAAAACATGACTTCGTTTATAACAACTCAGCGTATATGATGAGTGACGTGCGATAACTCGACAGGTGAAGTGGATATTTAAATACGTTCTCTATAAACACTTTAAAAAACACATACCGCAGTAGTAATCAATACTTTTATAGTAAATTGTTTACAATAGATGCAGTATTTTTAAAAATATATTATATATATAGTATTTTACAGTATTATATAGTATTATTATATACAGTAATTTTTACCATATACAATATGTTGTAGTATACAATAGTAGTATAATGTTATAGTACAATGCAGTATAATGTTATTTTTAAATGTTAAAGGTATACTTTTAATATGAAGAGGTTCATTTTTATACAGCATAAAATATTTTTAATATAAGGTACATTTTAAGCAGGTAGAATGAAACAATAATATTACAATTATCTTTAACTTTCAATGATGTACGCATTATTGTCAATGATGTATGTAAAACATTTATATTAATAAAGTTATAACATATTTTTATTGGACATTTGAATGAAACTTTTCATATTTAACATATTGCAAAAAAATTAATATTTAATAGATGTAATTAAGCTGATGAATACAAGCGTTATATTATAGTAGAATATTTTACCTGTGCCTTCCCTTTGTATGGTCCTAGATTCGGAGATGCATTTTTTATGGCACTACCAATATATATTCCGATATAGTAGAAATATTACACAGTGAAAGTTATTAAATGATAAAAATAGATCTTTTGATAATAAAAGAACCATACTTGGAAAATCACGTAACATTTTTCTCAATTATTTGTATTTAGTTACATGACCAATCAATATTGTTTAAAAGTATTCAGTTAAACACTATTCAACAGTGTTCTGTATAAAAACTTTTAAGAATATTCTAAATGTTATTCATATCGAATATAACGCAGAAACATGAAAATTATGACATGAAGTGAATGTTTACTCCATTGCATTGTTTTGCCATACTTTGTGAACTAGCTTTAAAAGTGTAAAAATATGTAAATCGAATTGTTCGGTTTGATTATGGTATGCTGTAATTTAAAAATGATCATATTAATTCGACAGTTTGTTATTATAATACAATTAAACACGTATTACAAATAATTTGTTTGTAGGATCACATACATTTTTATTTACTGTTACATATGGTCTTTTTCAGTTTGAAGATTGGATAACACAAACAGTACTTAAGTATGGAAAAAACAAATGGAGCAAACATAGGACGTAAACATATAATAAACTTACATACAAATTATAAAAATAAAAGAGAGATGTTATTCAATATATTATAAATATATATATGTATATGTATTAAATTATATAAAATTTAGATATACTTATATAATAATATATTGTATTATTCACTATCGGGATCGAATTTGTACACTTTCACAAGTATCTACCCAATTTGTTGTATATTTGTTGTATATTGCATACGGTTATATGGAACAGATGTGTTAATTTTATTTTGAAAATAATTACCATGTTCATAATTCTATATAAATAGTACAAATAAGTCATATATGTTAAAGAAATTCAATTAAACATTATTATATAATATAGGTAAAAAGTAAATTGTAAAATGTAAAAAAATGTGATTTAGAAATAAATTGAATTAGATTTGATGATAAATAATGTTACAAAGTTCTCTGATTTTTAGTTTATTATCAATTTTGATTTTAACTTGAAGAAAAATAATTGATTTAAATTAAATAAGATATACATATATACATTGTATATATGGCATTGTAGTTTATGCGAATACTATAATTTAACAATATTTTATATACTTCTTAAAGATTTATAAATGTTATTTTCACACTCAAAGTGAAATAGTTTTGATAATTAAATTAATTATTAATTATTGTGCACCAGACTAATATGAACCCAATATACGTACAATGTCTATTTAACATATTGAAAACAGATTAGTTGTAAACAATGATGCAAACATTTTTTTGCTTGAACAGCTGACACCCTTTCTAGAATTAATAAAATTCCGGATATTTCTTTTGGAACTAAACACTATTTACATCCCACTAGAAGTTAAGTGGTAGCATATAGTGTTCTTTCCCTTTTTGGTATTTAATGATAATTTATTTAGAAGTTTAACGATTTTACATATTAGCGTAAAAAAAAGGAATTTAGAAAGGGGGAAAAGTAGACAAAACCACTATTTAGTTTAGCTAATCTCATGGCAAATTCATTTGTCTGAAAAAGAGTGTTCATGAAAAGTTTATCATGTTTCTTATCAATTAAATTTTAAAAATTAAAAAAGTTACTGCAATGTAATTAATATTACCTTTTTTACAAACTTATAAATAAATCATTAAATCTTTCTATGTGAATAGTTTTTTTTAATATGTATAGTTTTAATAAAAATTTAGTAATATATCAATTTCCTTAAGGAGTTAGGCTCACTTAATCATATGAAATTATTTTTAAATAGTGTTATAATTAATAATATATATTAATACTAAAAAAAAGTTATTCTTTAGTAATTTAAAAATAGTAAAATAACATAATAAAAGCCAAAACTACCACTAAATTTGTAAATGTATTTAACTTTTGAAATATCGATACTATTATCAATAATATGAAGCACTAAAAGAAAAGAAAAAGAGGGCATATAAAATTTACAAATGTTATTCTTCAATTTATCAATATTTATGTTATCTGAAAGTTTTTTTCATTTAAATGTAGAGTTTATTTTAGGTTTATTTCCTTTGATAAACATGGCTTCTTTAAATTAAAATTGTTTGATGTTGGGGTCCATCTCTATTATCAATGTATGAAATTCGTTCAGCAGATGTTGTAATGTTTCTTGATTGAGTCGTTTGTGTTCGCAAAATATTCTCAGATTCTAAAATGTAATTTGCAGATAATAGTTCCGACGTAAAAATTGTTCTGATAGTAAATAAATTTATACAATGTGTATTCTATGACATAACGGGCCTTCTTCAAGGGGGCCCTTGTTTAAATTATATGCTAACAAAGTTGTAGGACGAAATTGTATAAATAGACGCTGTGGACTTGATGCCCTATATATTGACAACTGATTAAACTTATACAAAATATATGTAGATGATACATTTATATCAACAACGAATCGCAATGAAACAGTTGCAATAATTAACAATTACCACAGAAAATAAAAACATTACGTTTTAAACTGAAAATTCTGTCAAAGTTAAGCTAAGCTGATTAGACTTTACCATACCGCTACGAGAAACTAGAGAACCAGCAACCAATTTCTACAAGAAAAAGGCTAAACAAAATATATGTTTACTCAATACCAATGGGCTATGATTAACAAATAAAAAATAGCATCGCATAAAATAAAATTGAAAAATATTTCTCCAATTGAACCCATCCTTACAACAAAGAAAAACATATTGCTCAATTAGAACAAACACTCCTCTCTAATCAATACTCCACTAGAGTACTAATCAATAATATTATAACTAAATCACATAATATTAACTGTAAACAGTATCGTAAACAATAGCCTTTACCTATTTTAACATAACTTATATCATTATATAGGAAGTATTATATTAACTACAATATTTTAGAATCCGAGAATATTTTCCTAACACAAACAGCTCAATTAACAAACAATACAACATCTGCAAGAGCAAATTTCATACGTTGATAATAGAGATGGACCCATGGGATTTTCTTTGATCAATAAGGTTTCTTTAAATCGTCGATTATTGATGTTACAACATCAATAATCTATGATTATAAAAAGCCTTATTGATCAAAGAAAATAAACTTTTAAAAATTTCTAAAAATTGTATGTGAAATACTTTTTGATCTGATTTACTAATCTACAAAACCATTATGATTAATATTGATAAATGTAACATTTATAATTTATCTGTGAATCAGTTTTAATATTTTTTTGATTGATACTAACATCGATCGCTGAAACTGTTAATTTTTTTTAATTGCAGTTTTGACACTTAATGTATAATATATTATCATATTTTATATTATGCAAATGCATACATATTTATATTTTATATAACATATAATATAAATAAAATTTACTAAAGGCTATACAATAGTACATGTTTAATTTCTGAAAATGACATTCCATAAATGTGAATATTAATATTTTTATTTCACTGAGATGAGACATACACAAAATAGATGGCAGCTGATTTCAACCTAAACTTATAGATTGAATTTTTTTCTTTAAATCTATATTTCAGCCTCTGGCAACGTTCCCAGAGGAAACTAGTTAAATAACACAATAATTTTATAATGTCAACAACTTGGTCAAGAGTTTTTATTTTGTAGTAAAAGTAAGAGGAGACATGACAAAACACTAATAAAATCTGAAATAATGTACATTAATCTCAATATCTAATTGTGTTTCAATACTGTGCTGATATTAACTATAACGATATATATATAGGTCAGCTAAATATTTTACGAAAATCATCTACATTACATTTTGTTATTCACAAATCATTCATTCATGTATCATTGATCAAATATTTGATCATTAACAAAATGTTCTAAAAAATTATGCTAAACTTTATAAGCTTAACATGTAAGACATCAATAAAAATACAATATGTTTTATATGGGTGGAGTAATATCATCCTTATATACTTACTTCTAAAATAAATGTGATGAATTAAAATTATATTAAATTAACGTCTGCTTCGATATTAACTTGTTTATACTACTGTCATTAGTTGTCAAATTACATTACACTACATTAGCTTATATACAATATTATATTACATTTTCTAATGTCTCCACTTTCCGCGCCATAATATTGAGAGGAATAAACATTAATTAATTATTAAACTGAAAATGTATAACATAAAAAACTACATTGCGATATAGGTACATAGTCAACTATACACAGAATAAACTTATTTTTTTAACGAAATTTAACTTTCACATAATATACAACGCCTACATATTATCAAAGAAAGCAGTGTTTAGAATAACATTTTAGAATACATTATACTCTATATTAGGTATATTTGATTCTAAAATTTCTTCAATTATAAATGGTACAAAATAATACAATGGCTTGATTAAACAATATAAACTATAACATTATAGGCTAATACATAAATACATAATATAATAATAAGACTATCAAAACTGTAATATCTGAAAATATGAAAAATACATGTAATACAATTAAACTGAATATTTATAGAAGATTAAAAAAAACTATAATTTAAAAAACAATTTAAAATGTCAATTAAAATTAAATTTCCAATTTTTGAATAGGTTTTAAATATTAATAAACTTGTAGTCTTAAAAAATGAATGGATTAATTAAATTAATTCGCAGAATTTATTGATAAAAATTATATGTGTAAATTTGCATGCGATATTTCGTAGTAAAAGATATAAAAATCTAGTTTTTTAAATAATCAAAATAATACTAAAGAATCCACCATTTGTGTTCGACCAGAAAATAAATAGGTTATATTATTTTTATTAATTTTATTTAATGTTTTTTTATATTTATTACAATTTTATATCTACTTTTTTAGTTTCATGTTATCTGATGTAGGCTAATTTTATGCTTTAACAAACAAGGTTGTTTAGATTCATTTTAATCGAAACATAAATGACTCCCATAATTTTAATTGTCAGGTTTACATATGTCCACATATATTTTTATTAAATTGTAAGAACATAATTAAATTGCCTCATATATTCAGTTTAAACATTGCAAACAAACGAAAATCAAAATAAATAAATAAATATACAGTATATAAATTAATAAATTCCAAGAAATATTGCTAATTTTAAAAAAAGTATGCGACCCTCCTGGAATCACTCCTGATAAAATAGGAAAATATCTCAAAAGTTTATAAAATTACAATAATCCAATATACTTTTAGCTTTTAAAACGAAATTACCTGTGACGTATGTTTTCATTATGTTCGCAATCTAGAAATACAATTATGTTTATATTACTAAGGATGATTGACTTACAAAATGTTTGATTGAAACTATTTAATATACGTTACACAGAAAAAGAAACCCAACAGTATTGATTAACTACACGAATAAAAAAAAGAGAATTGCCAACATACACGTTATAGAAAGTGAAAATCTTGGCGTAAAGAAACTCTGTCAAAATTACTTGTTTTATGAAAAATAAATTTTCAACATGACTGAATTTCGTATACTGTATTTACACTGTGATGTAATGTAAAGAGGAAACCACACTAAAGCGCAGTTTTATTCAATGGTAGCATTGAACTGTTAAATTATACTAAGACTTTTATGATTTTTCATAAACGAGAGCTATACACGGTCATATTATGACATTGATGAATACGTATACAATATATGATATACAAATACTCCTATGCATAAAATACAGCCAATTTATATCATATTCTAGTGTTCAAAATATGTAAGTATACCACAATAATAAATGGGAGGGATGGGAGGTAATAATTATCCGCATATCTAATATTTCAATGCGAAAAATGCACTCAATGGAATTAATTGAAAATGTCAGACAAAGTTCTTTCTTAATTGGCTCTGATAATTAAAATACATATATAGTTATCTTTATATATATATGTTGTCTATATATTAATTATTAATAATATCTAATATTTCTTTAATAGCTATATGTTTTAGTTTTATACATTAAACTTGAATGCCTTGTGAAGAATTATTTATGACGTCACCATTGTTAGAATACGAAATATAGTTAGTAACAACTAATCGCTAGCTGAAAATAAAACGGTATCGTTAAAAGTTCATCTAATCTTATTTATAAAAGGTTTGTTTTTAAGGTATCATGAGGTCGCTTGTATAAAATTGTATAAAATATGTATTTAATCTATGTTTAAAAATTGACATATTATAAATAACATTTTAGTAGCTTATAGTTTATCCTCTCTTGGTGGTAAAACATTTATTTGGAATAATCTTTGTAAAGCATTTTGTGAAAGAATTATATAACATGGTGAGTAGTAAATTTTTGTGGAATTTTTATAAAATATAAAAAATTATGTTTAATGTAAATTAAATATATTGATTTCTATAAAATTAACTTTTGCTATTTTATATATAGAATAACATTAAGCTTTAGACATGGAATTATAAAATTAGCCATTCGTTTAGAAAGTTTTAGTGTTACTATTAGCATTAATTAATATACTAATATTATTATTGTTATTACTGTGATTGTTGCATTACTATATAATTATTCAAAATTTATTTAAATAATTATAATATTACCAGGGATAATTTTTTGATATGATTTAAAACATTAAAAAAATAGTTATAAAACTTCATTGCATTATGATTATATGCTTTTTAGAATTTCAGGTTATTAACACATATAATTTATTTTTAATGTTCGTGAAATATCTACCTTTAAAAAATAAATATCATTAGAACTGCTATCCAAAATACATTTTTAATTCGCCAATTTTTAACATAGTGAATAGTTTAAGCTGTCGTATTTTATTATCGTAAAAGTTTCGTGATACTTTACATGCTAAAACACACATCATTAACTTCACTACAATTATCACACGATTATAGTGCTGTTGAAATAAATAGGCATTTCGAAATGTTTATGACTAGGAATATTGTATAAGTCTACATATAACAGAAGCCTGTTCAAGCATATTTATGACGTTTTAATTACTAGATATATAACATTTAACTTATATGTTGGATAATATTGAAATTCATTTCTTTCATTAAATGAATAATTCATGCTATAGTATTTAACCTAGAAAAAAGTTAAAGTGGAATAAGCATTACAAAAAAACTGTTCACAACATCTTTAACCAGAATTCGCAAGATTGAAAATCGTTGTCAAATATAAAAGGTTAAACAAAATCATTTATAAGTCTTGCTTTTACGAGGCTCTAAGTCTAAGTAAAATTTTTTTTTTCTTCTTTCATTTAATTAAACAAACGTCTGCACTACAACGATGAAATCTAAAAAGGATTGTAACTTTTTATCTCAAAGAAAATGTAATTATATCACGATTATTTATTGGGAATATTTACTTTAATTTTTTAATAATTGGCTATGTAAAAAGTATTTATAGATTACACTATTGATTAGTGAATTATTATTATGACCAAACTTTAAATGTTACAGAACTTAAATAATTGTAATGAATATTTCAAAATTTTGCATCGGCTTCTATATCATACTGTATCATAACAGTTTTGAATAATTTCATATAGTAAATTTTTATTATTGGGTTTAACATATAGACCCTAATGCTAAGTTTTACTCAAGTGTTATTTTGCAGGTAAAATGTTCTTTTCATAATTTGTATAAAAATATTACATAATTCTTATTTATATTTTAAGCATTATATTATTAATACACATTTTTGAATACCTGAAAGATTATTCATAGCTTTAATTAGTCTTCTAACTGTCAATAAATGAATGATATGATTTACTACATTTGTTTACTAACCCATATACTTGAACACAAATGTATTAAATAAAAGCATTAATTGGAAAGATTGTATTTACATGGAATATAGTATTTCCAATATATATTTTTTTAATTTAATTTATTACATTTCATAAAATATTAGGCCTATTTCATATATCTATATAAATTGTAGATGTTGAACAGATACAAATGCCGGTATTGATTTTTATCAATTAATTTTCTTTATATTGATATCGTCTCTCTAACTATGGATCAGGAAAAACACCGTTGGGCGATATGTACCCATCTTTAATTCATTTATGAATTCATTTAACAAAAGTAATCGAGATGGTTGAGTTATGCAAAATTAATATTTTAAAATATCATCAAAACATTAACAAATAAAACATTAATTTCTTAAACGTCGAATTTTCTTTATTTGATGACATCAATATTTGTATAATTAAAAAATAAACATTTAAAATGCATTTTACTGGCCGTTTTTTAAAAAATAATAGAAGTTTATGCATACTTTTAAACCGTAATTTCATAAATGCCACTAAATGTTGCATACATGTAATGTTAATCATTTTATATTAATTAAGAAATATTTATGCAGGATTGATATGCTTCTAAGCAATGTGTAGTTTATGTTATAAAATTGTATGGGTTCGGGGTGAAAAGTCGTAAATAATGAAAAGTCGTATTTAAAAATGTCGTCCATAAAAAGTCGTAATATTTAAAAAGTCGTAATCATATATTTTTAGTGCATTAATTAGTCGTCCATAAAAA
>JAUZND010076024.1:0-16543 GCA_034780555.1 Coelogynopora nodosa | reverse complement strand
GGGGGGGTAATCAACTTCTTAAAATTAAATAATCGGATGGGGGGAGTTCATTAATTTCTTAAAAATAAATAATCGGTTGATTGTAGTAAACTAGGGGGGGGGGGGATTTATATGTTGTTTACTTATTCTTTTCATTGATTTGTTAGAAAATTATTTGTAGATTATGGAAATTTATGTGGTAAGTAAAGGATGAGAAAAATTATTAAATTGAAAAAGTAGCTCATTATTATTAAGATGTAATTATTTCAATAAACAATAACTAGTAAGTAATAAGTGCTTAATTAATGTACTTAAGTAAGTAGCAGTATGTAACAAAAACGAAGTTAACGAGGAAAAGTACTTTAAAAGAGGCTTGTTGAGAAATAAATGGTCAGTGATAGAAATTTCAGAGGAGTTGAATGTTCCGAGAAACACAATATATACAGGTGGTTAAGCTTTTTATCTAGTAAATGATAAATCAGTATACCTAATCATATTGGTCGTTGATTAAAAAGTTAAAAAACCCAAATAAACGACGGGTTGCCTACTATATATGTGTATAATAAATAATCAGGGGGGGGGGGGGGTTGCCTATTATATAAAATAAATAATCGGGGGGGTCCAAATAAACGGGGGTTGCCCATTTTTGACACTAAATAAATAAACGGGGGGGTTACGTTTATTTGGCACGCCAGAGTACCTTAATCAATCAATAATACTATACTTCCGACACGCGGTGCGCACTCAAAAGTGTGTGTTTATCGTGAACGTGATCTTCTGAAGTTCACCTTTGTCCCACAGCACTCATCATCCCTACTTTCCTTAAATTCTTTCCCAATCTTTTAAATTCTCCGCACATATATGCATTCATTGCCTAAACGGTGCTCCATGCTATACATGTATACGAGTAGCCGTATAATCATTTTGTACGATTACCTTGGCGTAACAAAACTAATAATCTGATCAATTTTAATTAATTATTTCCTTGGTTCAAAGCAGTCC
This sequence comes from Coelogynopora nodosa, assembly GCA_034780555.1. Taxonomy (NCBI): domain Eukaryota; kingdom Metazoa; phylum Platyhelminthes; order Proseriata; family Coelogynoporidae; genus Coelogynopora; species Coelogynopora nodosa. Next base: position 15,562 of record JAUZND010076024.1, on the reverse strand, counting down.
ACTAGCCTACGAATCTAACACACTCCATGATTGGCTATCGAATGAACTTCAGGTAATTTGAAGACATTACCATGAATCCACAATATTATGGCGGACCAAAGGGTTCAGTGTGGAAATCTCTAAAAGATTTACAATTCAAACGAGGTATACCTTTCAGACTCCGACGTCTGTAAGGTTTACCTCGAGGTCTGTAAGGTATACCTGGTTTAGATTATAAATATTAGAGATTTACTAGGTATACCTTGTCATAATTGTAATTATTAGAGATTTCCACATTGATTCCTTGTTGTGAACCAAAGGAAATCTCTAAGATTTACTATTTAAACGAGGTATACCTTAAGGTCTGAAAGGTTTACCTCGAGGTCTGCAGGGTTTACCTCGATGTTTGCAAGATATACCTCGAGGTCGAACACTATCTTCTGCCATATACGTTACATTGCAATTAATTTTGTTCTCAAATATCGCACGAATACATTGTTCAATTGATTACATTTCAAAGGCCGTTTAATGTTCTAAATAATAATATATTAAAAATAGTAATTATTTATAACAATGAATGTTTTCAACAGATACGTCACCATTAATAGAACAATTGGAAATGTTTATTTTTTAATTATAAATAGTTTTAAAAAATTTAAAAATATCCTGGATATGGTCAACATTTAATCGAAATTTTATTAAGAAGGTCGTGAAAAAAATTATCCGTAACTGACGAGAAATGGGTGTATTTAAAATATTGTCCGCCTTCAGAATGATGTGCGCAAATGGGTACCAATAGACGCCGACTAAGACAGAACCCTAAATGTTAGGAAATAAATTATCAATGTTCCTGATAAATTTCCTAAATCATATTATGGCTAATGGAATTTGAAAAATTGTCCATTGTTATAAATGGAGTTTTTTATCAATGAAAACTCACATCGTTAAGATGAATAAACCATGTTTACTTTTTTATCCATTTTCGAGAATATGTTCAACATGCCAAATCGACTATATTATATAGACAACAATAAAATGTCCATAGTTTCATACATTTTGCACCAAACTTGGTGTAGTGTCAATGACCAAAGGAAATGTATTAAATTTAGTAGAATGACATTTATATATACAAATTATTTCTATATAGTATGTATATAAAATTATTTAATTTGTTCAGATACGTCTTTTAGGTCAAAATAAGTAAATACATTGTATAATTTAGGCCCCCCTTTCTGTGGACGGCTATGGTGTTCGCTCAAGGTTCAATAATATAATTAACTTTGTACATTATATAGAGATATTGTCATGAATTGCTTACCGTAAAAATTGATCTGAAAAAAAGATTAAAATATTTTTAATAATATGTGATCAAATATAAATCAATAATATATACAGCACAATAAATACATTGTGTTCAATTGATATCTATATATTAATAAATATATTCTATACGTTCTTGCAATTTAAAAATAAACACAATTTTTAAAAATACTATTCAGATTGAAAAATATTTCAACTTAAAAATTAAACCTTCCACTTTTTATTTTATGACTAAACCAAATCCACTATTTCACAAATTCTACGGAATGAGACCTATGGCAGCCGTAATGGTTCAAAACGAAATTAACACTTTTGTTTCATGTAATGTCGAATATGTGATCATATATGTAGATTTTTACGTTAAAATTTACACTTATAAGTCATTATCTGTATATATAGGCCTATGTTCATTATGCAATGTGTGTTGCAAAAAGGGTGAAATTCTTCAGAAGCCTGATATCTGCCAGGAGAAGTAGAACCCTATTGGCATAGATTACCCTACATACATAGAATACTAAACTAATAAACTAACATGATTCCAAAATTTGAACACAAAATAAAAGAACTTATTACAGGAATTTTCCGGAAAATTACAATGAAATTTGAACTTTCGAAATATCCAAAAACACCATGATCATGGGTTTCACGATTAGCTATAATTAGCTTTATATTAAATAGCACAATCCGTACAAGTATGTCTTATTGATATAGTTAATAAGTGAATTTCCGTGCAACAAACCTTTTTGTACGGTGCGCCTGCACAGAAGCCCAAGAACTTGGTACACATCTTTGTGTCGGTATTGTACTGGATTCCGCTACAGTTAGAGATATGATGGCATTCTGTGACACATCCTAAAAGACTTTGGAATGTTCTGTTTTCCCGGCTACAAAAGAGGCCATTTGAGCATAATGAAGGTTTCGGGCAGACGGAAAGCTTCTCAAAAATAGACTTATCGATTTCTGAATGAGAAATAGAAATTATGTTAAAGACAAATATCAATAAAAGGTCCTTCGAATAATGATTTCTGTCTTAAATTTGTTATAAAACTATATAAATACTGTATTATATTTAAATAGTTTAATATGTATCTGTTTGCTGACGTATTAATAGAATTTTAATTAACGTTCTTTTTGTTGTATTATAGTCTATTAATGAATATTTTATACCAGCCATTACAAGTATGTAATTAATTGTGTGCCTTCTATGTAGCTGAAGTAAATTAATATTATATATGTTAAGAATCTTGACGTAATACTTTGTAAATTTTCCTTTGTAAAGTTGGCTTTTATATACTTTAGCCAACTAGGGACAAAGGAATATATTGAATATAATACAAAAGTATGTTCCTATCTTTTTAATTGAAGGTTTACAAAACTTTTTCAGATTATGATATGTTAACCTGTTATGTTATTTTTAATGTTGTAATTGTATGAAACAATTGATTCCCAAAACATTAAAGGTAGTTTTATAAATGAATTTTTAAAACTTCATAACTGCAATATATATATATATGTTCTACCTAATTCAGATTTTGTTGCGATTTATGTTCAAATTGTGTATTTACTTTATATATACTTTCATTCAAATATCTCCAAAAAACACTTTTTTTCATATCATCTTTCATCAGATGGATATATTTATAAATTTTTGATGGATTATTTTCATATTAATGTTATTATTATCTGAACATTCAGTCATAATAAAACTTCCTTTTTGCAATGTATAGTAAGTGTTTTGAGATAACGCACGTTTTTTGGAGAAATAAGTAGATAGCATATTAAGCAATTGTTACATATATCTGTTATTTTACCAATCAGTTCAATATATTTCTAACCTCAATCAATACTTTTCTATATTAGCACAATGTCAGTATATTAATGATTAAGAAATGAAATAGTTCAGTTGCAAGTAATAGTATAAATATATATATACGTAATCAAATATAACTTTACCTACATATACCATTTTTTATTAATTTATAATTTTTTTCATTCTGTGAAAAAACATAAAAATGCCTAGAAGTTAAGTTATATATTCTGGAAACAATTTTATTATAATAACTAAAAGAATCGGAACATTAGGATTTAGAATTTTATTGGCGTTCAAAATTATAAATTTAATCATTTATAAAATCCTAATATTTTACATTTTAATAGCATAAATTCTCAATATTTATTAGTAAGCAGTCAGGGAATAATTTCTGCAGCTTCACCTCGCCATACTCTGCAACATCTCAATTATTAGACGTGGAATAAATATAAGATTCGCAGTAGGGATTGAGGTGGTATGATGGTTTTTTAACTAATTCTTAGGTTTATTGTGAAGTATTAAAAACTTAATTGTGAAACTTAATGATATTTTTGTTTTATATATCAAAGTGTATTATATATTAATGCAACTTTTGTTTCTTCAGTTGCCGCTATTCATAACGAGTAAAGATGACATCTCCGAAAGATTCCGACGTAGAACATCTGGGCGGATGTCACTGTGGAGGTGTTCGATTCAGAGTCCTCGCTCCTCGTGTTGTCAGAGTTATCGATTGCAAGTGAGATTTTCCACCAATATCACACACTATTGTGTTTCCATAGAGATCGTGGGATTAGTCCCGGGACTAATGAATCAATTAAATAATATTTCATCCAACTATAGTTACTCCTAATAGTCGAGTAAATAATAATTGTCTGATGCACGTCTGTATGATTTTCGATTGTATCGTTGCCAACAAGAAGCATATATTAGAAAGTAACTACTAGTTATACAAAATAACCGCAGAGGTTAATAACCGTGGTTATCAGTGCATTTTCTTTTTACTATCATATATTATATATGGTTTTGGATCATTTATTCCAATACTCCAAAATGCGTGAAACAATTTTTTTTATTTGATTATCACGTGCTTAACATTGCGAAAACAAATATTATATTTATTATTAGCTATATAATCAAGAAGTTTATTACATAAGGTTGAATATTGTTAGTTCTGAATGGATTATAAAAAAGCTATGTTTATTTATGTTTTTAATATATAAACTAGAATGCTTCTCAGAAAATATTACATTGCCTTTTTCTTAAAATGTTCAATTTATTAAACAATTTCATAATTACTTTTGATAAACTATAGGTAGTCATATAAAACTAGAATAACTCAACATTTTATAAATAAATGCGCTCCTTTCACTCCAATATTAAACCTTTCTCCTTTTTCTTCGGTCTGAATTAGTTGCTCAATCTGTACAAAGAAGCAGAACCGTCACTTCATCGTACCCGCCGCCAACTTCACTCTACTACAGGGCAATGACGTCATTACTAGCTATTTCTTCAACACGGGTACGGCCAAGCACCTCTTCTGCTCGGTCTGTGGTGTACAGAGCTTCTATGTCCCGCGGTCCAATCAAGATGGTTTCGGTGGGAACTCATTAATAAATAATTCCTTTTTTGTTTTTGTTTTAGATAATATGAATCCTGGAGATAGGGAAAGAAAGTGCCAAAACGGGTTGTTATTCATTAGTAAGACATTTCGCTTACACGATGATAACCATTATCAAGTATAATTGATTCTTCTTTTAAAATGTCTCGACTGTATAAATAAAATAAATTCTAAAAAAGTGTGCATAATAATACTTCCCGTAAAAAGATGGAGTTGTATTCTTAAAATTAGTACTTTCCCAAACAAATCCATTCGTCCATGAATAATACATATGTATATTTCGCAAGAAATTTACTTTGAGCGAAGCGTTCTGGTTATTATGCTGAAATATGTTGTCAGTGAACGAAACATTTATAAATATTTTAGTGCATATTATAGCCTTATACGCTATAATAGGCTCTGAAAATTTCAATAATTCTCCTAACTAATTTTGACCTTTTTACGTAATCACATGCAGTAAAATCAATAATATACTAAATTTAAAATATATTATTTGTTGTATAAAGATAGTCAAGCTGAACAATAATATGACATTTCCCAAAAATTTACGTTTCTACCATATTTTTTTCTAGTTTTTAAATATTTAACTCTGACGTAATTAATCTATAAAATCGATATTTTTTAACATTAAAAAAACATCGGCAACTTATTCCAAGATATCGATGTACTAAATGTCAGCTCCATTGGACAATGAAAAGTATGTTTTTCTTTCAGGTGTAGTGTAAATACTCCCCCCCCCCCCTCTTTCCATGCAACTATCCTTACCCAATATATCCACCGACGATAGGTTAATAAAGATTATCTGAAATTGTCGTTATGTATTTTCTGTATATTTATAAACAGCTATCTAAAAAATGGTCCAACTATATATATGTACTTATGTAGAATACATACCGAATTTCGAACTTGAAGAATTGCACTTTATTGCAGTTTGTGAGCAGATTGAGAATGATTCTAGTAGTCTAATTTCATCCAATTTCTGACTACTTGAACGCGAACATATTTCCGAGCTGTTGATAAGAAAATCGTTCAGCAAGTCTATTTTACTGGATAAAATATCAATCCGATGTCCCCAAGTGGACACTTTTTCTGAATTTGCATCCGCCAGTAAAGGTTCAGTAGCCAAATGATCTGAAATTAAATATATTTCTTTTCGTAATAGAAGATAATATTACGGTATTTAAAATAAAAACAGTATACAGATTAGATGTATATAATATAGTACAAACATAAAATGATGGCACACAATGTTTCAAAACATATATAGAGAGTTTCTCTCTCTTCTAAGAAGTTGAATGTGCTCGGCCGAGTGGTTAACGTTTTTTTCCCCAATACTGAAGGTCTTGAATTCAACTCCCGGTACGTTTTCCATCCAGACTCTCTAAATTGATAGCGCTCCTGTACATTGAATTTATCATATTGCCTGGTTTAGCTTATATTGGCTTCCGTTAATTTATATAATTTCCCGTGCCGAGGTCCAAGATGAAAAACCTTCGCAATATTTGCCTAAAATTATTTGGTTGTAAATCTTCAAAAGTCTGTAGCTTAAAAATTTAGTTGTAAAAATTATGGAAAGATCTTAAAATTTATCTAGTAAAAGTGCAGTAATCCTATATAAATATTTAATAAATTTTAAAAACTTACTTGGAAGAGGTTTAATCAATGCTTTGTTATTTAAATCATCCGGCATTTTCTGTTGACCCCCACGTCTCAGTAGAACTGATTGGCTTATGGCAATACTAGTAAGACGCGTTTCAATTGTGGCCAATCTCTCTTCCATTGTCTTCTTCAGGACTTCCATATTCTCATTAACAATTGTTTTAATGTTCTTCAGAAGCTCATAATGATTTAAGTCTGAAATGAAGAATAACATTTTAATATTCAAGCCCGAGACAACTGTTTCATATCAATATATCTGTCATTAAACTGTCTTGTATTACGTCGTGTATTACAGAGCCACCACCGGTTTCAAGCTATTGACGACCGGATTGCAAGTAGTACTTATTAGTAACACCAATCAAAACGTCAAAAAGGCTATAATTTGAAACTGTAAAATATGTAAAGATGAACGCTGAATTTCACTGAACGAAATGAACCAGTTTTATTGCTGAATTTTTGCTAACTAGATGTCAGTATTTTTATCGCGTTAAATGGGTTAACCAATTATTCGCAAATCGTCGTCAAATTTATTCTAAATTATTTTAATTAAATTTTGAAAAGACGATTGTACGTAGGTTACTTTGCATCAATGATATCCTTGAAGGAGTCTTTGATATCAAAATATTAAACCATAAATTAAATTGCTTACACTTTCTTTAAAATAAAAAATCGCAATAGCTTATCATATTACTACATTTTATTTTTTTATTATTTAAGTGAAAAATTCATTGTGAATTAATTTTTACAATATAATTGAAAGAGCAAACCAGTGCTCCAGAGAGTTGTAAATAATATTGTTTAAAGCAAATTATAATCTGTAAATTTATAATTAGGTATTTCTAAATAAATTATAACAGGAGCTTTTAATAATATACTAACATAATTTGGTACATAAGATTTAAATACCAAAAGTTTTAGAATATCAACATTATTACGCTTTAAATTGGCCTTAAAATGGCCTGAGACTTTTTGGGGGGTTAGAAATGGTCCAATACTGTCCGGTGCTTTACGAACACTATTAGAAAACAAAAATGAAAGACGGCTAAAATAATATTTCCAAATGGAAAATATTTATGAAAAATGTCTTTAAAATTACTTATAGTGGATATGTCTATATGTGGACATTCAAAAAAATATCAGCTGTGTCGATTTTCTTAAAAAACTGTAATGCAAGCACTTTCTCTGGGCGTTTTTTTTTTTTTATATTCAGAACAGGCGTGTCCTCGGGGTGCCGGTAAACTATTGTTGTTTAGCCCTTAAAAGCCTCAACGCCGACCCGTTTGAGTGAACATTTTTAAGCCTATACAATGTTAAGTTAGTAAATAAATGTTAACTTAATGCAGTTGAATAATATATATCTTGTTGTGGAATCTTGGTATATTATAATGAACTGAAAAGATTCGAAAACATTGTTTTAGTATAATTCAAATTATGTCCAACAAGGTTGCTTTAGTAAAAAAAAATTGTGGGCTCCGAAATAAACTCGGAACATTATAATTTGACATAATTGTGTGATTCACTTTTAATGTATATGGAAGGTAACAAAGTATGGTACATTCATTCAATTATTAGTTACTTATGAAATTTATAAAAACTACATAACTTTAAATCGAAGGTTTATTAAACACTTACCGATGACCATCAGATCCGTTGTTTCCCGCACCGGAACTGCTGTGTTGTCGCTAGCAACGGAAACCACGCATGTATAATTTCCACTATCCACTGGAAGAATGTTCTTGAACACCAGATACTTTGAAGGGGAAATAAAAACCCAATTTCTAAACCATTTATAATTGAGTTCTGCATCCTGTGGGAGGCGGCCAACATTACAATCAAGTCGAACCTCACTGCCAGGTGGAACAACTTTTGTTCGATCTACATTATTAGAACAATCAAAGAACGGGATAATAGACAAACATAGCAATGCTAAAAATCCGGAAGCGTAAGCCATGTTGATCCTCGTCTCTGTTTCCTACCACACTTTTCGGGCTCATTATATTATTATATACAAAGTGATCGAATACAGCGTACAGCTGTTGTGATTGTACAACAGAAGCTCATCTTATCTATATCATCTATTTATCGCAAAGCCATCACTCCTTAGGAAACTTGTCCGGACAGTTGTCCATTTTAAAAGGGAATATGTGTCTTAAAGAGGATATTCATAATATAGTCTAGATTTATAATGTGAAGCATAATAGATAGTAACTGTGCAAACGGGGGAATATAGTTTTACGGCACGATCGTATTCATGTCTGTTTCTGCATGGTTGATATTATTGGAGTGAAGTACTGAATGTTTGTTCTGACCCACTTTTGTACTTTTAGTACTGACTTACTTATTGTTGTTTCGTTTGTAATTTTACTTTCAAAAAATGTTCTTCTGAATACGCATATATGCTATATTGTGAACATATTTAGATACTTTTTATTCTCATCTTTGGCTTTTCACACAACAATTCTCATGTTATGTATACTCTACCTAACAATACATTTATTAATTAAATGACAGTTACATTGCAACAAAAGTAACCTTTCAAATTCTACATTATTGTTTTATTCGTGAAGAAATTAAGTTTTTTTTTTCATTTAGATTATTTTGATTACTAGTTCGTTAGCAATTAGCTAAAAATATGAGTAAGACACGTAAAATTATTTTTTTAACAAGGAATTTGGATAAAAATGTTTAAAAAATAGTTAATTATTCAACTAGTTTGAACTATTTGCGCATACAATTGTCTTTTAATAATTAATCCTCTATAATATTGAACCTCTATTATAATAATTAAACGTCATATTAAAAATTATTTTTATTGTTGCTAACTACCTCATTATTTCGTAATTATCGTACATGCCTAAATTTGAACATATTTAACAGTAACGATTTTATGGCTAGGGTGGCCATAGCCCCATTTTTTCAAAATACGCCTATTCTTTAATAGTATTGTTGGCGCCTATTCCAAGTATTGATTGCGCCTATTCCGAGTATTGATTGCGCCTATTCTGAGTATTGATGGCGCCTATTCCGAGTATTGATGGCGCCTATTCCGAATATTGATTGCGCCTATTCCAAGTATTGATGGCGCCTATTCCGAGTATTGTTGGCGCCTATTCCGAGTATTGTTGGCGCCTATTCCGAGTATTGATTGCGCCTATTCCAAGTATTGATTTCGCCTATTCCGAGTATTGTTGGCGCCTATTCCGAGTATTGTTGGCGCCTATTCCGAGTATTGTTGGCGCCTATTGCGAGTATTGTTGGCGCCTATTGCGAGTATTGTTGTCGCCTATTGCGAGTATTGAAGGCGCCTATTCCGAGTATTGAAGGCGCCTATTCCGAGTATTGATAGCGCTTATTCCGAGTATTGATGGCGCCTATTCCTAGTTTTGAGAGAATCTAATTTCATGCTTATTTTTTGCTATCAAATAAATTCTGCAATTAAGAGTTTTGTGATAATGAATATAATATGTATCTATATTAGGGATTAGGCACGTTTACTCTTCTCAGATTTCGGGGTTGTAATCTTCACCCCCTTGTGTGACATATTACCCAGCTGTACAAAAATTACTCTCCGCATCCTGTTGACATCTTTAGTGCCAGTGAATAAAATTAAGAATTTTGTGATAATGAATATAATATGTATCTATATTAGGGATTGGGCACGTTTACTCTTCTCAGATTTCGGGGTTGTAATCTTCACCCCCTTGTGTGACATATTACCCAGCTGTACAAAATTACTCTCCGCATCCTGTTGACATCTTTAGTGCCAGTGAATAAAATTTTCTTGAAGATATTTTGACAAAAAATACTTTCTTATGACACGCTCAATAAATTCACATACTAAGTGAAATTGGCACAAAAAATGCAATTTTCAAAAATTCGCAAAATCTACATTTTCTTGATTTTTTTATAATACTGAATATATAATAGAAAAATCGAAATTATTGTCTATATTTTCAACTATTTAGGTTTATATTAGTGTTCTTAATATGTCGTGTAGGTCTAACTTCGGCAGTTTTTCATCGATTGATCTAATGAAGCTGAAGAAATTACCTCTTGCTATCGTTATTGGACCTTGGGCTTCCCAGAGGACCAATTTGGTAACGGGGTGGGTGCTCACCGCACAGTAACCATCGAGTCATAGTTATTGTCTTTTTTGAAAACGATATAAATTATGGTAGACCATTGAAATCTGCATCGTTGCTGATGTGGCTTTGGTATATAACTCTTTTACTTTATGAAGGAGGCGGACGTAGCATCCGTTTAATTTCGCCTCCATTGTCTTCGTCATTATACACGTTTCGCTCGGACAGCTATTGATTTGAAGATAACCAGTTTAGTTTCCATATTGCATGTTGTCTGCCAACTTTTACTGATCATTGTGTGATACAATATGTACATACAGTCTACTGTAGTTAACCTTTTAACTGGAATCGGCTAAACTGGACTACGGATAAGTTTTTGAGTCAAATACATTGATTTACTATGTATACTACAATGCAAAAAACACTATTCTGCAATCCAAGACACAATTAAATGGCCAATGCCAATTCTCAATCTTTGAGAGACAGACATAAATACAGTTAACGGGAAAGAGTTGATAATTTTTTATGCATTTTGCTTGTCCGGTTTAGACAGTAGACTGTACGAGTATATATAGTTGTTCCAATTCGTATCTCTCTTATACGCTCCCCATGCATAGCTGTGATGCCGCATTGTATCGATCCAGGAACCTTAGATGACGTCACTATCGAGACATTTGACGGGCGAAACTGGGAGGACACCCTAGCAGCGCGACCTGACATCGCAGCCCGTTCTACGAGTGTAAACACGGAGGGATTTTAGCTTCGACAATAAATCGACAATAATTTGACTCTATTTGTGTAATTAATACATTTTGTTGTTTTGTGAGATACACCGTGAAGTGATTTATTACAGTTCTTTCATTTGTTTTAGAAATTTAGTGGGGGTCACATTGATACTCCATTGTTTGATCGTTAAATTTATTTTTGTGGAATATTCTAGAGAACTTGGTGAAGTTTGGCACATTAAAATATTCACAATTTTGACGTTAAATAGTCAGCTAATTAAAGATTTGTTTGGTAATAAATCACTTATTTAGAATCGCCTTGAAAAACGGCACCTTTATATACTGAATTAATAGAACATATTTAAATGTTAGTGGATAAATTAACCACCCCCTACCCACTTTTTTTTGCTAAAAAGAATTCCAAATGTGCCTGTTAGGGTAAACTAAAGTATTGTTGTTAAACATTATCAGACATAGCCTTATGTAATTAAAGAAAAGCTTATTTCCTTATTTTAGTATATGTAATGGAATGGTGACTGTGATTTTCTGATTTCATTTGTTTATTTTCATATAGGCATTTGTATATTTTCATATAATTTATATTGACATTTGTATATTTTCATATCATTTATATTGACATTTGTATATTTTCATATAATATATATTGACATTTGTATATTTTCATATCATTTATATTGACATTTGTATATTTACATATTATTTATATTGATATTTATATATTTACATATTTGAAGTATTGTTTTTATTATAATAGCTCCTAAACTATAACGGAGAAAATCATATTGTTTTATATTTGGTTATTTTGCTAAATATATGAATGCTACAAAATATTAGTTTTAAAATATGATTGAGCATTTTTAAACAGTAATGAAAAGAAATTGATACTTTTACAATGCGATTTATTTCTGATACTCAAAACAACTTATACATTCAGGAAATTTGAAATAGTTTTTGACGGACAGCGTTCAGTTGGCACTGATACATATATGCTTATTAATATCTATGTAAACACTTAAATTTGAACAAAATCAGGATAACCCAAAGTGATTTAATAAAAGGAGAGGACGAGTTCCTCATTTAAGAAGCCCAAACAGGCATAGATTGAAAATAATTAAAATAGAAAATTAGTTCTATAATTGATCTAACGTCTCGTTCAATTTGGTATTTTTGATGTACTATTTTTACTCATCATTTCATTTGATAGAACATTTTGGATTGACATGGCAATTTTCAATAAATTTGTTTTAGTCTACCAAAAAACTGAAGACATTAATTTTCAATAAATTGATTTCAAAACAACTATTTTTGAAGTAATACTGACGTTATAAAGTATTAATAGCGGACATGGGGTCACAATAACTCCTTACAAGCATATAGACAGGGTGTCTACACATTTGTGAATTATCAAAAACAATTATTTTTATCAAATAAAGAAAACATACGGGAATTATTGTAAATAAATAAATATTTTTATATTGATAGTAATTATTTTTCTTGTACCTATGTAATCAATGTTCCGTACACACATGTAAATATTTTCATTTAAATTGATAAAACGACACCTGTTTGTTATCCTCCGAATAATATAATTTGTTTTTTTATGGTGACAGTTTGGCTGTATTTAACACCTTTTTTCTTGAATTTATACCTCTGTTTTATATTTACCGATATTTATAAATTGTTGGTAAAATAAATATTTTTGATATGATTATATAATTGATTTTTTTCGTCCGTGTAATGTATTGCGGAGACCTAAATATAGCACCTAATTTGAAATTTTAGTGAATTTATGATTTTTGAAATATATATAGTTTTATAATTAGTTATGGTTTTATAGTTCTTTTTTATTCTTCATATTAAAAACATATATTGAATACGAAAGAAAAACCACAATAAAATTTAAAGTTTATTACAATTATTACACAAAAAACCAAGCTTTCACCTTTCATCAAGAAGGCATAATCATGGTTTGAATATTACAATTTGTATTTATTTATGTACAATTATTATTTGTAATATTCACACCATGATTATGCCTTGATGAAATGTGAAAGCTTGGTTTTTTTGTGTATTAATTGTAATAAACTTTTAATTTTATTGTGGTTTTTCTTTTGCATTCCTCACAGTGACCATTACATGTTTTTATTTATCATATATTGAATACCACAATATTGAAGACATCATTTTACATACTATAATTAATTTTGTATTTTATTAAAACATTTAACCAGCAGATTATTCAGATAACCTACTTCATTGTTCTCGGTCATCACTCAAGTACATATTTTAAAATTTTAATTTGAACTGAATTTAAACTAATATTTTCCGCAAAATCAATATTATATTTATATAGAAATCAATCAGCATATTCACTCCCATAATTATTCCCTTTTGTACGTACTTAGTAAGCTAATGGCTTCTTATTGTACGTTCTTTCTTAATTGCATATACAATCCTAGTTAATATTTTCAACTGAAATAAAGTGTTGTTACTATTCCTTCATTTATTCACCGTTACGGGTAATTTTTTATTGTATATATTACATATTATGATTAATTTCATAATAATATTATCTTTTGAAGGTCAGATATAAAATATTATGCTATCGATTTTTAATTAGCTTTTAAGTTTATAATTATTTCTAATAATTGAAATATATATTAGTCATATGTTTCTATTTTGGATAAGTAGCATACTGTTCATATCTGTCAAATAAAATTTTACTGACTGCACATTTTATTTGTAAAATAAAATTATGTAAAACATAGAATAAAGTCAATTATAGGTAACTGCCGTTTTAAATTATTTCACTTAAATATACGGTAAGTGTAATATTATTCAATTGGTTATTTTATTCATTATTATAGCAATAAAATAAATATCTGTCTAATTAATGTACCACATCGAATTATCATTTATAAATATTAAATTAGTCACCAAACATGTACACATCATAAATTTAGAAATTGTATGATTCTTGTCAAATTATATATAGTGAGTTATATTTTTTTACAACTATCTAATTGAAAAAGTATTCCTTTTGATATTTAAATATTATAAAAATAAGTTTTTAATATTATACCTGATTTTGTTAATCTATTTATAAATGGAAAGGATATTTACATAGTAGATAAATGTATTCATCAAACAAATAGTAAGAGCAATTTCTTGAAAATAACATAATTTGAGCATTTATACAGTACAGCAATAGATGATAATTTTGATTTATTAAAACAGTAAACATTTTGTTGAAAAATAAACAAAATTATGAAAGATTAGAACAACATCAAACATATTAAAGATTTTATACAAAATATTTTATCAATTGTAAAAGAGTCTGAGAACTGTTCTCAGTAGATCTGGATTGAATGTGATCACAATAAATATGACCACTCCGAAAAATCCCAGTAGAAGCAGTCTGAAAAACGAATGAAAAATAATAGAACTAACTTTGGCAATAATTAAGACCAGTTTGCCTCTTTCATTTATCGATAACTTTTGAAAATAAATTTTATTATGAAACGATTTATACTGCGCGCTTCTTGTACTTGTTTTAGTATTTAGCTAATATAAACAAACAATAAATGATATCAACATATTAATCAAATTTATGAGGGGTGAAAAATGATCGATAAAATATTGAATTAAAATAAATATATTGAAATATCGAAAATTTAATTTGGTGATATAGAGTTCTGCTTTTTAATATTTTCGTTTTTGCCAAATTATAAGTATTTGTTATTAATATTTGTTATTATAGAAATTTATATTATTATATATTATTAATTTTTACAGGCACCATTTTTTAATTGTGGCGTTAACAGATACAGGAATACATTTTTCACAAATTTAGGTATTATTTGTTCATCTATATAAGCAATAATCTCACCAACTCCTTACATCATCTTGCATACCTTGTTAAAAGGGGAAGCGGCATTATATCGAGATATAAATTATATAAAACTCCCATATATAAACAGTTTTACTGAAAACGGTACTGCATCATTGGATTCTAAACCTGGTTTTGCATTGATAAAGCCTACTATACCACACTGGGTCGATAAAGCATAAACGGGGCACTTCGAGTGGAAAATCAAGAAATCGGGATTGTGCGGATAAATGAGATAGACCCCTTCGTATGGCCATTTTTTTCAAAGAAATTAAGTTTTTGATTGAACTATAACACGTATGACCCTGATGTTTTTACTCACGGGCTAAAATACTTTTATCTAACTAAAAAATATAAAAGAAATAATTTAGAAAATTTTTACATACTACCAGAAAAAATAGAAAAATAGTGTTTTTATTGATTCATTTTATACCCCCCCCCCCCCCCCCCGGGGGTTTT
>JAUZND010076013.1:0-16544 GCA_034780555.1 Coelogynopora nodosa | reverse complement strand
TCTTGAAATTGTTTTAGAGTGTGATTTCTTTTGTGAAGGTTCAGATAATGGACTAAGTTCAGGCGTTGGCTTTAGTTTAAATTCATCATCTATTCGTCTTGAAATTGTTTTAGAGTGTGATTTATTTTGTGAAGGTTCAGATAATGGACTAAGTTCAGGCGTTGGCTTTAGTTTAAATTGATCATCTATGCGTCTTGAAATTGTTTTAGAGTGTGATTTCTTTTGTGAAGGTTCAGATAATGGACTAAGTTCAGGCGTTGGCTTTAGTTGAAATTTATCATCAATGATTTGTGCAATTGTTTTAGAATGTGGCTTATTTTGTAAAGGTTCAGATGATGTTTTAAAACCAGGGGTTGTTTTCAGCTTGAATTCATAATCCACGATTTTTGCAATTGGGTTAGGATGTGGCTTGTTTTGTTTTTGTAACATTTCAGATGATGGACTAAATTCAGGAGTAGTTTTTAGATTACTTTGATTTTTTACGACTGGTAAATTTCTTTTTGAATGAGATATATTTTGTGAAGGTTTAGATGACGGACTAAGATCAGGCGTTGTCTTTAGTTTACTTTTACCATCTATGCGTCTTGAAATTGGTTTAGAATGTGGTTTCTTTTGTAAAGATTCAGATGAAGGACTAAATAAAGGCGTTGTCGTTAGTGTACTATGAATATCTATGACTGGTGAAATCGGTTGAGAATAAGGTTTCTTTTGTAAATATTCCGATACTGGCAATTCCAGCAAAGCTTTTCTTGATTCTATCATCAGTGATGCCGTTTGTTCTGTCTTCCTTACTGTTTGATGCGTTCTTTGCATATGTGGATCAAATTGTAGCATTGGGGAATTGTCAATGTTCAACAAGGATGTCGCACTGTTTGGTGTTGGTTTTAACTGTGGTGCTTGAAATGTTGCGAGAATATTTCTCTCTACTGCCGTTGTTTGAGATGAGGCTGGGCTCATTGGGAGTTGAGCTGACTTCCCCCCTGATTTAGACGAATCTACGCCTTTCAGCGTTGGACTGCTAGTATTAGAGCGCTTGACAGATTGCAGCAGTTGTGCAGGTGATTCCATCAGTTTATTATAGTTGTTGACAAGTTTCTCGATTGGTTCCATACAGGAGGGACAGACAAAGGATCGCATGAGCCAATCGTCGATACACGGTTGATGGTAAGCGTGCATACAGGGCAGAAAGCGCAGAGTCTCCGATTCTTCGAAGTCGCACATACAGATTGCACACCTGAAAAGAACAATTTTTTGACAAATAGTAAATAAACATTTAAAAGCCGTCAAACAGGCCATGTAAAAATTGAATCACAAAAGAGCGAAATCTTAATTAATAAGAGCGAATCTTAAACGACATAATGAAATATAACAATTTACTATTGAACAATGTCGGATTATATTTCTGCAATCATTATTTATATTAAAACTAATAAAAAATGATGTATTACTCTCAAAAGTTAAATTCGAGATTTATCTAAATATATTTATGGAATACGGGTATCAGGCCCAATAACAGATCCTCCGCCTACTCAAACAGTGATTTGTTATAAATATTGAAACAAACATATTGAAATATAATGTTTAATAATGAAATACTGTAAAGTATAATATAATTTATCAAGTTGCACTAATTTAGCTGCTTCAAATAGCATCGAACAAGAATTTTCTAAAGGAACGCACTCAAAACGCAACTGGATAACTGCCGAGTCAACTTCTGACTTAAAATGAAAACAAAATGAAAATTTGTTGAGTTAGGATGGCTGAGAAAACAACAACTTGCAAACGCTATAAAACTGACTTTCTGTTGTATTCTAAAATGTGGTGAACCAGTAATAATATTGATATGTTAATGGTGGTTAAACTTTAGAATTATTATATTGAAGCATTATTATAATTTTATTTAGTTTAACTTTAAATATTATAGTGGAATAATTTATAAGATCTTATTGGAGATACACATTAGGATTTTATGGGGGGTAAATATTAAGCATTTAAGAGATTATGATTTAGTTTAAATCCTAATGTTTAGGATTTTATTGGATTAAACTGTATTATTTTTTATGTAACACTTTAGGATATAACCGAGATAAAAACTCTAAAATACGAGTAGTGGATGCTATTTGACGCTATTGTATATTATTATTATATTATTATATATTACATTACTGTTTAACGGGCGATATTGGAACAATACGAAACATACCTGCGATATGGACAATAGCAAAGAGCAAAGGAAAACATGTAGAAATTTCATTCATTACAAAAAGTGTTGGTACTTTCTTATATATACATTTACATAGCATTTTTGATAGTAGCCATAATTTCTGTTAATATCAACCTGATTATTAATATCAACCTAATTACCGTCATATACCTTAGATTAATTGTAAATTAATTACAGTCGGAATTCCCCCATTGATTCAATTTTATCGGTAGTAAAGTTAAAATGGTTATGATCTAAAGTATTTTCCACTTCCCAACCTGTTCTATCGTTTAATGAATTGCATCAGTAACTAATCCCAATGTAATACGCATTCATCGGAACTGTTGAGCACCATTGTGGGTACAATTACTTGAAATAGTGTTATCATAAGGTTACGTTCACTAATATTACAAATGCTACTGATATATTTTACTTATATAGATATTATGCTTTAAGAAGTTTAAATTGACTGTGTTTTAAATGTTTAAATGTTGGTTACGTTAAAGGTTTTTTAAAAATCATTTTAAATCCCTTAAATCAAATGATAAAAATGTGCAGGGAAATGACATATATTGAAATCCCTGTTATCTAATCACATGGTGTGGTAATAATAATTAAAATAAATATCAGTATCTCTACAAATATAAAATAAAAATATAATGAGTCATTTTGTAATAATAAATGTAATTTTTTGTTTTTATTCTGATGACATCATACAATAGATATTGAATCAATAAAATTACTACTTTTATAAACGATCATATATAATGTTTATAATCGATATCCACATTGTAAAGTATCATTATTATATTGCTTGTGAAATTGTTTTTCAAAACAGTACACTAAAATCGATTAATTACGGTATGATACTGAGGAAATCGCATTAATAATTTCAATACTAAAAAAGTCACAAGAAAATATTATTTTCTGAATACAAAGCTCATAGCTCAAATCTCATTATATAGCAGCTCATAGTCCAAAGCTTTTGTGTTTTAATATTTTGAAATATATGCTTCATCTACGTAGAATTAATAATAAATGATTGTTGGTAAGCAAGGTACATTAATGTCTACAATAATTTAATAATTAGTCAAATATTTACATATTGATTAAATATTATCACGAATTTAAAAATGCATAACAATTAAAAGGTATGAAGTAAAAATAAATAAAGTTTACGACTTTCTTGAAAACACAGGTTTTTTAATTTTTATAAATCGCAGTCAATTGTTAAAGAATTTGTTTTATATAGGCCGAAGTATTTAGAATTTTTAATCCGTGGCTAATAGAAAAAATACATTGACCTACTTAAAAAAATATTTGCACAATCGACTGCCGTTTGTAAAAGTGAAAATACCCAATAGCAGATGAAGCGTGATCATTAGTTTTAAGCGTTACGTATACATCTACAATTAAGTCGAATACCAGTGCTTTAGGATAAACAAACGAATCAGTGTCAAGTAAAAACCCAACAGTAGGGACACATAACATGGCTGGTTGTTCACCTGACTCACTCGACATACTCGTGCGAGATGTCCTTGGTACAGACGACGATGGGCAGCTGTGAGAACAGGGACAATCGACAGACAAGCATCGCCTCCTCAGCTTCCTCTTCCGCCTCCCTCTCCCTTCGGAGGCGTTCTAGACGATGGACAGCCTCCTGACGTGGATAGATGAGAGGAGGCAGAGAGACAGGACAATGGAGATAATAGAAAGGCCAGATCAATCCCGCTATAGCCTAACGAGGCGATTGAAGGGAACAATATTTGTTTTGAAATATAGACAAACAAATTAGATATTATATTGTATTGGGTAGAATTAAAGTGAAAAATTGCTAGCCTATTTATACTATCATAAACACATAAAAATATTTTGCCAATTTTATTTGAAGTCAATATTACCCTCTCCTGTAGTGTTTCTGGGATTAAACTTTAAATTATAATACAATACATCAACATAATAATAGAATTTATTGGAACCATCAGGCAAAATCAGCTCACCAGATAGAAAGAAAATAAGTAAATCAGAAATAATAAAATATAAATCAAAACAAAGGGTAACTATATAACAAAGAAAACCGACAAAAAAGATAGCCTACACAAAAGGCAAAGGAGAGGAATTAATTAAACTGGAAATAACAAGAGTATAACTTTCTAGAAAAAAAAACTCAATAAAACCAGCAATATCGCAATATGCCAAGTATGCACTTCGAGACTGCTATGGTGTCAGTCCACATTTGCTGATACATCGGTTATGGACATTTTTTGTCATGAATTCTCTTGTTTTCATTACGATGTGAGCATGAGCCACATCGTGTTGTGCATGAGACGCTGTGATACCTTTAGCACCTACTGCAGGGATGAATTATTCACAAGACATAGTAGTGTAGCTTTCCACAGAGACAGCACCATTGAAGACAAACGGACCAAAGAGATGATTAGCCGATATTGCAGCCCCACATTTTCCCCAGAAATGATTATTTTTGCTAGACCAAAATGAAAGCCTCATACTACCATTATCTGCGTATATACTGCACACTCATCCGTGAAAAAGAGTTTATCTCTTCTGATGTTGTTATCTTATTTTGCCAATATTTATTAGCAACATAAGAAAAGCTTCTCGTGGTCTGCCTTAATGAGGATTTGTACTTTTCTTGGCGTTTAACTTCTGTATCCCAGATCCTTTCTCATTACCCGGAATAATTTCGTTTGTTGTGTATTCAGTTCATCATATCGAGATCTCCTCCTTACTTAAATATGTAGGTAATCTTTCAGCAATTGAGTAACGTTCCCCTGTTCGTCACCTTACTCATGTGGGTGTCCACTGCATAGTAAGGCATGGATGGTTCCGGTTTCAAATAACTTGACAGCCAAATTGTTATCTCTTTAGTATGGGGGGGATTACCATGCAATCATTTTCTTAATTTGCTCTTCCTACTTCTAATGGCAGCAATACTTTTGATGCTATTGTAATATCAAGTGACTTCTAAAATTTGATATTCAATAGTATACTCACTGTTATTTGCCATTTTTGAATAGAAATTAAAGCCAAAATGTAATCAATAAATTTTAAAAAGTTAAATCTATGCAAAAAGACCATAACTATATGTTTTCTCAATGTCCAATCATATCCTGATTATCACAATTGTAATATCATATGAATTAACAATGACACAGATACCTAGTTAATAATACATTAATTTCATAAAAACTTTTTTTTTCTATATCATAGCAACTTATGTAACATACTGCACACATAAACATATTTTATAACTAATTATATACATACAGTATACAAATAATGTTATGTAATAATAATTCATATACAACTATTCCATGATTTAACATTTGTATTTAATATTATAATATAATCAGTGCTCAAAATAACACTAGTCTGATTGGGCAACCATAATAAATGGATTTGAACTCTGAAAGTGAAATGTTAATGTATTATAATATTCAAATACATAACTTTATGCTTATTTCCTATATATATATGTATAGTGATTATTTTGTTATAAGTAAACATAACATACAAAATTAAAAGAATTGAGTAATTGTAATAAATTATTTTATATAAATAAATATTATTATAATATAAAATCTAACTTATTTAAAACATGTATAGATAGCACTATAATTTTAATTTAATATATTATTACATTTAATTAGTGTTTTTATTTTTTATTTATGAAATATAAGAAAAATAAACCTTAAATATAAGAATGACATGAACCAAAAACATGATTTATTTTATTCATAAAATATATAACTTATTTATAATATTTCATTTATTATTTAATAGTTTTATATATTATGTACTTATAGTATTAAAAATAAAATAATTACATTTTTGTTTCATATATTATAATAACAAATAAAATAAAAATATTATGTTTTTAATTTTAAAAACTATTGTTTTTAAAAATTTATTATTTTAATTAATGTAATACTTATTTTATGAATAACATATTTATAATTATATTAAATATTATATATTTTTTAAATTTTTTATATTACAAAATAATTTACTTTTAACAAACATTTAAAATAAAATATGTTTTAAATAATTACATATAATATTTAATGTCTAATATAATTTATGATATGTACTAAAATGAATTAAACTAAGATAACATTAAAAAAAACTCTATAGCTTCAAAAAACCTTATATTGTTAAATAATATGTATATGGGAAAAAATTAATTTAAATATATCTTACCTAATTATTTTAGAATTAAACTTAATATTTTTATGTTTCAATACTAAATATATTTTTTAAATGTTGTTAAATTTGACTATATTATTAATATGAATATTTAAGTTAATAAGTTAAAATTATGTATTGTTTGCTTGGATATATTGCTATTGGCCCAGGAATGGGATGGCCCAGTATTTAAGATGCTGGTTTGTAGATGCCAAGGGTGTTGTCTCTGAGCAGGTTTAAGCCTGTCCTTGGACTCTCTTATTCCTGGCTAGCAGCTGGGCTAGTCAATAGTTAGCAACCCTTAATGGGTTTGTTTGGTATGAAAAAGGTGAGTGACCATGACTCTGTAAGAGTCATTGGTGAAGCAGGCATGCTTCATAAACTAGTCACTGCTCCAGAATCAGGGCCCTTGATCTGTCTTTTAGTGTTTATTAAACAGATTTCGCCATTAAATACACTTTATTTATTGGTCTATCTATGACTATGTCTATGAATATGTATTTTTAAAAGTATATACTGAAAGAAACTTTAATGTGTATTATATGCCATCTGATATAGTAGAAAATAGTTAGCTATATAGGAAATTATTTTGTATAAATCTAGGATAAAATTTATTAATGCTAATAAATACATAACATGTTGATGTTATATATATATATTAATATCCATTTTCATATAAATATAATTATTTTTGTTCATTAAATGTCACATAGAAAATAAACATGTACAATATTTATTAATTTAGTCTTACTGAATATTCATTTTCCGAAAGTGAAAGGTTTATCTCTGATGCCCTTGTCAATGAAACAGGAAAGCGGTGCCTGGTAATCCTCCTGTTTGAATTTGGTGGAATATTAGAACGTGTTAAATGTGAAATAATGTTTATCCTTGGTGATCTAGTTTGCGGAACAGAATTAATTGTATTTGGCTCACAAACAACATTTCTACTTTGTTCCATTCCATTTACATTTTGTGACTGTACATTATTAGAAGATATACAACTCAAGCACTTTCCCATAACAAAAACATCCTTAAAATAAAATATTTTCTTATTCGAATTGGCGTATGTATGTAAATAGAAACGATATTTATTTTTAAAACAGAAAAACAACATTATGAAACATGGAAAAGCGATAAAGTATTAATAGAAAATAAGTCTTACCCAATCTACACTATTAATTAAATAACTGAGTTATTAAAATTCAAGACATATATTTATATATAATCTAAATATATACTTAGATACATGATATACAATGCTATTACATGGGAGGCCTAACACGAACCTACTACATCCGTGTTCAAATGAACATATCCGTTTTTTATACCATATGTTTATTTCGTGTAATATTATGCCGTATTCATTCTGTGTAATCTTATGCCCCGTGTTCATCACGTGTAATCTTATGTCTCGTGTTCATTCTGTGTGATCTTATGACGTGTTTATTCCGTGTAATTTTATGCCGCGTTCATTCCGTGTAATAATAATCTATGGTGCATTCATACAAAATTCCACCTCCTCCTATATGAAACGATGTGTTTATAGTTAAAATAGATCGTAACCTTTTTATTAAACTATTTAATTTTACGAATGGATCAAGAACATAATAAATTATAGGATGCTTAACATTTTTTTTATTATATCACCAAAAAACAAGTGTGAAATTTATACGCTTGGTATTTTGTATTGATGTTATTAATAATAATATCTCTCGTTATAAACCATATATCAGAAGCTGATAATAAAAACCCATTGCTATAATATTTAAATATATCGATCATGAGAATGGGAGCCTAATTCGTCTATTGATTTGTAGGAAAACAGATGTACAAAATTTTACAATGTTTTATTTATATCTTTTAATAAGATGAATGGGGTATAGAATGCGAATTGACGGAGCTCAAAGAAGTAAAGCTGTGTTACAGTAAATATAAGCTTTCTAAATGAAACGTAATAACAGTTAATACATTGTATGTTCATTACAAATATTCAAAATTAAGACTTGTTCCCTGAAATCTCCTCTGAATAACTCTGTCAAAGTCATTACTTTGTTCTTGTGAAAACAATTCTTTCCACCCTCCAATAATTCCTTTGCGCATCATTTTTGATCCAGGCGCTGGCATTTCCATGTTGACAAAGGAATTAGATTCCATATTTTCAAAGAGAACATTGTTCGCAATTATTTTTAACTGGGCTTCAGATATGGACGATTCGTCTAGAAATTCTGCCAATTTTTTTATCATACCACATGAATTTTTAATGATATCTTCATATTTCAAATATAGAATATTTTGTGTAGAATAGTCGGCTCTCCACCAACCTAAATTCCAGTCAAAATAATCACCATACATTGTGTTTCCATTGAGAAATTCGGACAAAAATTCTGTCCAGTTCTGATTAGGCCAGTCGGAATAGCATGTGAACAGTTTGTAAAACTGAAACAGTGAGACTGCAACATCCTTGGGGTTCCGCATCACAACAACAACTTTGCACGGTGGGTTTGAGGCTTTCTTCAGAGCGGGTCCGAGCAGAAACCATGGCAAATGAGTTTTGACAAGTCGGAAGCTAGATTCTGCCTGTTGACTGAGAACTTCGATACCGGTAGTTTCACTTATAGCCTGCTCTATGTAGGGAAATCTTCCCGACATCGGACCATAGTGACCACCCAGGCTAATGGTGTTCCGATTTTTAACCTGCCAGATGATTTCTTGAGTCAGCAGGGTGCCGCTGCGGGGAAATGTGGCCAACACGATGTCAGTAGACTTGTAAGCAAAGTTGAGTGATCGATGGATTTGCTGTGGCGGTGTTCGCACGCTAACTGCCAGCACATCCGAATAGAAATAATGTCCCGGAAGAATACGTCTACCCTCTTGTTTTTGTAGTTGCAGTGTTGTTGTATCCATGATAGCTGAATGGATCTGTGCACCAATATTATGTCGATTAGACTAACAGAAACATACGTAATTATATGTATAAATATTATGGTGAAGTCCTGATATCGTGCAAGTGCGAAATATTACAATACGAATTGTATTTAATCATTGATTTCATAATTATGCAGTGCGTACTTTGAACTGTGTACTTGTCACGAAGGAGCTTACTAATAAATAAAAAAAAAACCTTTATTGCATGTTTATATTAAGTAGGTATACAAAATAACAGATGTTGATTAATTAATATGTTCTAATTTGCGGTAAAGAAACGGTTATGTGGAAAGTACATCGTTTTTTATTAATTAACGGGGTTGACTGTTTACTTAACGAAACTTGTAACATATAGCCAAAATAATTTAATGATAAATAATTTAATATGACAAAAGAGCGTATCTATTTCAATAATCTAGGCAAATGTTCTGTACTATTATTACTGCATTTTTTAATCTAAAATATTGTTCTAAATAAGATTTATCTACATTGATAACACATCTTATTTAAAATAATGCTGGCGGAGAACAGTTGTTTGCTAGTTATTTTGTTTAAAACAAATTCACAATGGACTAAAAGGATTTTTCACAAGTGTTGTAGAAAAAGAAAAAAGAAATTGTGAAAACTGCATTTTCCAAAACTAACAAGAGGTTTTTAAGGTATTTTCACAATGGTTTTTAAAACTAAACATTAAAAAAATTATTTTCTCCGCTTGTAGAGAAATGTTTAGACTGATGACCGATAACCCCGCCCGTGATTAAAAGCAAAATTATATTACATTTTTTCAAGCGCGGAAAAAATATTAATGTAACTGAAATTGACGAAACAATTGCATTTTTAAAATGTGTAAATACAATATGAAGAACCGCTCTCAATACCTATATATCATTTTTAGGAATCAACAATACATTTTTTTTATAAGACTAGATATACTAAAGATATAAAATTTATTAAAAACTTTCAAAATAGTTTGTTCTATGGTATTTTACAATATAATGTATGTTTTTACAATTACATGTATGTTTGTAAAAATATATTTTTTACACATATTTTAGACAATTACAGCTAAATTTAAGCTACGATAATTTAAACTTTATAAAAAAGTAACGACTTAAAACCTTTGTAAAATAACACGACGATTTAATTAAATAAAATGAGAAAACAATATTCAGTCCCAAGAGGCAGAATTAAGACATATGCAAAATAATTTATGCCTTATTTCTGGTAGTATTTGAACACGAAAGCCAGATGGGCAAGTTTGATTTTACAATTTATTTAAACCGATGTTATATAATAAATGATATATTTATTTTGAAGAAAAGTAAATTATTAGGGAACGCAACTGCTGGGGTAGACCAGGGGTGAGAAACCAACGGCTTTAACAAATTCTTTCTTTCTCATTTCTATGATGGATCAATGGACTGCTTTCAATTCAATATCCAAATTGCACATTTAATAAATCTGTCAAAGATATTTATCCTCCATCAATTCTATTATTAGAGGCTATCAATGTTTTAAAAGGTTTATTCCTTAGTCTATTCCATTGAGTTTATTTTATGCCCAACATTTACAACTCTCAGTTTGGTGATCATGATTATTATGTGGATAACTTTTAGCCGTAGATGTCGATATGCTTTTTAATGCATTAAACTATTAAATTAGTTTCCATAACAACGATTGCATTCATCTGCATATTTCTACACAAAACACAATTTTTACGCACTAACTGTCGTAGCTATCATATCGTATAAAAAATATGACAATACCCCATTAAGAAATGTTGCATAATCTTAAATAAAATTAACCTATTTCCAACATGTGTATCTCTTAGCATTCAACTAGGAAAACAGGGCCTTTTTTCTTATGATCTTATAATTAAACATAAAAAATAATAAAATATGGTACTAGGTGGTTATGTATTGTATAGTTACCCTTTGCGACTGAAATTTTGTAATTTACATTAGCACAGCCTGCGAAGGCAAGTCATGCACTATGCTAACTAAACATTATGCATTTAGGAAAGTAAGAAAAACAATACTAATTAAAATAAAAAGAATTTATATTATGGTTACAGCCAGAATTAGATGCAATACAGGATAAAGACGACCACAACGGTATTTATGTACACAACAAAAATATAAACAATAAGGGATTTTAAACGGTGAGCAAAAATATAAAAGCCACTGAAAATCGTAAAAGTCATTATGAGACGAAATCGAAAGATTTTAAACGACAACACAAAATAATATATTGGATCTCTCATAAATAAAAACAACAAAACTCTAAAATCATAATACTGTGCGATATTCATATTGACAGTTTCAAATCCAAGGTCGAGTTCTTACATTATGCGAAACGTTTTGATTTGAAAATTCTTCAGAATCTGCGTCTGATACGTCTAGAATACTGGAATAAGCGCGACCACGCTTTCCTCGTTGTTTAATATCGGACTGAGACCGCAGAGAAGGCTTGCCCATTTTAGAGGATGCCATCAATCTGTACAGATATTGGTCGTTAACTCTGGGAGGTAGACGATTATTGTTGAACCCTTGGCGAGACGCATTTCTTGACCGATGTTCTGATTGTGATCGTAAAGCGCCACCGTTATGCCAGCTAGAATGACCACTATAGACCTCGGGATTAATTTCTGGGTTAGTTCTAAGGACATGTCGTTTCAACGTTTTAAATGTGGACTTTCGGTCACTAGTCAGATCCAAATGTTTAGGACACTCGGCGTCATCCACGTCGCAGGTCTCCAATTCATTAGTGTTCCTACTGATACTGAATTGAGCAGCCGCTCCAGTAGCGTCGGGGGCATTGCTCACATAATCTGGGTCTTCATCAACAACAGCGTGGGTGGTTAAGCTGGGTCCCGACTTAACGGGGACGGAGGAACCCTGGGATTTCACTGACTTATTGCTTTTCAATGACATTGCTGTAATCGATGCTGCCAATAGTCCGTTGAATGATGTTTGCCGATCAATGCATGACAACACAGCATGACCCATTGACTTCCGCTTGTCAATTGTATCCACGTTTTCTTGTATAACACCCCTCTGTCTCAGAATACAATTTTTGTCTTTAGATTTCACAGAATGTTGAACACGGCTTTCATGACTGCCCAACTTTTTAGTTGTTAAAGGATGCTTAATAACCTTTTTTTTAACCACGTAGTTAATGTCTGACGACTGATTAAAGTTGATGTTGGTTCCGTAGCGTGTTGACGGTACGGCTGTAGCTCCGAATGTATTCTGGGCGGTGGCCGTAGCAGCTCTACCGTGCGTTGTATTGTGACCGGGTTTTGTCGTTTGACTTGATTCCTCACTCAACGTCTCCCAATCGAATGGCTCTGTTTCATTTATGTCTCGTTTATGAATGCAATGAGTGATCAGATTTCGCAGCATAGAATAATCAGGCTTGTCATAGTAGGTTAAATCCTGAATGTGCTCGAGAAAGGCGCGGAATTCTGAGGGCAGATTCTTTAGGAGTTGGGTGTGATCAAAGTTCTGCTTGATCTGCCCGACCTGCTCCTTGTCCCGTAGCTTACGCCAGGGCAGCTGCCCTGAGACAAATTCGACCACCATGTAGAACATGGACCACAGGTCATCCTGTCGACCCATCTCCCGGTTGATGTGTGCATTGACCGCCGCGTAGCGCACTGTGCCACGAAATCCGGCAGCCGGTCGCGGAGTACGCACGTTGCCATCCGAGTTGGTGTACTGCCGTGCCAGCCCAAAATCCAACATGAATACCTTGCGGGAAGTGGCTGCCGTGCGTCCCATAGAAAAGTTTGACGGCTTGATGTCGCGATGGAGAAACCCAACACTGTGAATCGCCTCGATGGCGGTGAGAATCTGGTGGCTAAGTCGAATTGTCGTTGAAACCGAAAAGCAGGCGCGCGGCATACTCCGGCGCAGTTCAGCTAGATTTTTCCCCTGAAGCGACATGACGATGTAGTTGAACTTGTCATTGCGTCCACATCCAAGAAATTTACAAACGTGTTCTCGTCCTTGTAGTTTCTTCATCACGGCGACCTCCATTTTGAGCACCTGTTTGGGCTGACGCGACGACTCCAACTTGAGGGCAACATGGTCCTGACTAACCATGTCGATAGCCTCGTATATTTGACCGAAGCCCCCACCTCCAACTTTCCGAGAAACTCGCCATCTCTCCTTCACAACGCTTCCAATAATTAGTAGATCACTTTCATCTGATGCTGGCGGAGCCATGTTTCATTCGAGCCCTTCATAAGATACTGTAAAAAAGAATAGGAAGCATATACAATCTTTAGAAATAGAACATAAATGTGTATCCTATCTAAAATAAATTGAGGTTAAAAGCAATATATTTTACTTCAGAAATATTTTGAAGAAAACGATTCATATATTTTAGAACTACAATTTGTCAGAAATGAAAATAGGAAATAAAGTTGTACTGCAAATATATATGTGTTATTCTCTTCCAAAACTATCCTTTAATTTTTTTAATACATTTTGTTATATAAAAATGTGAAAAAATTTAATATTGGCAACATTCAATGAAAATATATTAAATTGTCATACACCACAATTAAATCACTAGCATTTATTTTTAAATTGTTTTAATTCAGTGTAACGCACGTTTGTAAACCGGCGTAACAATTGCATAATTCCCTTTACATATAACGTATAGACATTTATTGTAAATTTTGTAACTGCTATATCTATTGCGATATGTATTTATATCAATATATATAATATAATTATTTTACGTTTTGTAGATAGAGAAATAAAATAACATTAAAATGAAATATCGAGTATAAACATATCTTTATAATTGACCATTTGAATCAAGATTTCATGTATATTTAAACCTTGTACGTATACCATTTTTTAAATCTTTGCCCAGATATTAGCAATTCGACTATTGCGATTCGATTTATATATGTCAGTTCTAGATAAAAAGTTAGGAATCTACTCTCTCCACTGTTTATCTAAGCAATTTATCCATCCCAGTTCAAAAACTGCTTTATGGAATTGTATGTGCGTAAATTACTACTCAAATATCAATACCTTTCTTGGAACTTCTCCGCTACCTCACACAGAAAGGGTGCAATAGATGGGGAGAGAGGTACGCTGAAGAGAATGGCTTGGAATTCGCAATGCGGAAGATTTTTTTAATGCGACCAAAGCATCTGAAATTGATGTGGTACACGTTACCACCGCTTAAATTGAAAGGAATTACAGAGAAACCCGTCCAGATATTGAGACTGTATCGAAGATTCCAGGTAATAAGTCAATGCACTACACTACTGGTATTTCAATTGTGACAACATAGCATGTATTCGTAAAAAATATCTACAATGACACCTGACACTATTATGCAGGAAACATTCTCAATTGAAAGAAAATATGAAATAAATCAATGGGTTCTGATTTCTTCAATTCAATACAATACAATTCTGTATCCTGTGAAGATTATCGCTATAAATGAAGAAGAACCAAAGTCAAATGCTTTCAAAATATTGGCGTAAATTGTTATCAATGGCCGGCAAAGATTGTTATTATTTCGTATCCGATTTAATATTTAATTAGAGTGTGCCGCAGAAGAGTGTGGAACGGAACTCGCAAGTACTATACTATCACCATACCTGAGAACAAACCTTTTCAATATGTTTATAAATGCATAGCGTATTAAATGCAAGTAGGCTCATTATCAGCGTATTTCATTGCTGAATGATGATGGCTCGGAGTCCTTTGAAACGGTTTAGAATCCAAACTGAATGCATTGACATATTTTTAAATCCTTCAATTGCTCCAATTGATTTTTTGCTGAGTTTAAATTTAATTTCACTAGCCTAAATGTTTCCAGTTTGTTTAGACGTAAATGACATAAGATTTAAATATGGATATCGAATTAACCGAATTAGACTTTAATTTAGAAAATAATTTTGAACCATCATCCGACACATCACAATCATCTTAAGAACAACCTTAAACATCCACTAGTAGTCGTCGACTATTGCTGCCAGCAGTTGATCCTGAAGATCTTAAAACTATTCGCCAAAGTGTGATACTTCCCAGTACGTTAAAATAAACAATCTAAATTTGATGGAATATAGGCGTCAACAAAATATCGACGATCTTCGAGAAATATACCCACTGAAGAGTTCAGGCGAATAGAATATAACACTTTTTCTTTAAGTACTGAAAGCTGACGGTTTACTCTATCCTCAGAAATCAATTAAAGACTCGCTAGCGATGATTTAACATCATATTCAACATAATTTTAAAATGTCATTCTCGTTATTTACAGGTTTAGAGATCATAGAAACGCGAAAATCTGTGGACATAGCAATGAAGTGGAGTTTGGAATCTGGATGTTTATCTGACAAGCGGATTGGGAGTGAAATAGCGACTGAAACTGAAGAAAGGCTCCTGGATGTGATTCTCGACGGCAGTTGGTATATACCATGGTTTACCTATTTGGTATATATTTTGGATTACGAGTTGGACAAGATATGCGAAACATACGGTTTGGGGCAACCTCTCAGCTGACTCTCAATGCAACTCAAGACAAAGAAAATATACTGTATACTGAAGATGTCAGTAAAACTAATTATGGTGCTTGAAGCATATTAACAGAAAAATAAAGAAGTTGAGGTTTGAAACGTTGATGAAAATCACGAAAGATATATCGTTTGTATTTACAAAAAGTACGTAAAACATCGTCTTTAAAATTCTAAATCAAATGCACTGTTTTTAACTTCACTGGATAACCCTATATAAATGGTTTGTTGCAAAGACATGCCACTAGGGAAAAAATCACTTTTCAAATATCTTGAAAAGGATCATGGAACACGGTGGAGTTTGCGTCGAACATGCGCCATCACGCGTTTGTACTAGGCGGGAACTGAGGAGCATCTGATCCAGAAAATCACTGGCTATACAGCTCGAATGCTGTATTTAATTAGCAGTTAATGGAAATTGTTATTTGTTGTGCAGAACTGGCAGTTAATTAACTTCCAGTTATATACAGTGTTGAATTTTCAAAGAGTTACACGAATATTGTGATTGGCTGATCACTCTATTACTTTCATAATTTAAATCTTATTACTCTACCATTTAAAATAATAAATATTGATATCGATGTGTTAGGGTAGACCGGGGCAATTACGACACGGGGCATTTCCGACACTTTTTAATTATTAAAATAATGTCGAATAAATTGT
>JAUZND010076002.1:0-16544 GCA_034780555.1 Coelogynopora nodosa | reverse complement strand
AACTATAGGAAAATAACCATATATGCTATATATTCACCAATAAATGCTATAACTTTTGTTCAATGCAACCAATTGACCTGATTTTTTTTTTGCGTCTGATTCCAGATCACAATATCTATATTTGTTTTTATATTTTTATAATTATGCTACTGTTATACTAGTCTTATTTAAGTATTATTTTAAATTTCTGGTTGTTTTAATAATCAAGTTAAATCATAGATATAATTTACGATAAACTTATTTGTTCTATTAATGTTGCAAGTTTTAGCTCCTAATATCATCGGCAAGTATGAAAACCTAGGGGGAAGGATAAAATGAATCAATAATAACACCATTTCTTCTAGTATGTAAAAATATTCGAAATTTTTTATGCGTTTATGTACAAGGCAACATCTTTTAAATTTTATTCTGGTTCCAATAGGAAGCCGATGAAGATTTTTGATTACAAATTATGGATGTGGGTGACATGCGGTGGAAGATGTTTAACTACTACTGGAACGCAACCGTTTTGAATCCGTAACAGTGGTGGGATTTTAGAGGCAGAACAAAAAGTTCGTATTGCATTCAATAATCTAGTCTGGAATGTACAAAAGAATTAATGATAAGAATGCAAGAGTCTTCATTTAATTATAGACGATCCTAAAATGTAATCGGATAAACATAAAAGCAGATTTACAAATATTTAAATGTGTTTATCAAATGATAGTGCACCTTCTATGGACACACCAAGGTATTTAACAATAGGAGATAATTTTAGCTTACAATCGGCAATGGAATGTAAATCTCCTTAGGAACAATTACATTGAGAGGAGGCTATGAACAAAAAGCTAAGATTTTTCTGGATGTACATGAAGGCAATTTACATTAAACCAGTCAAACAAATGTGAAATACACATATTGAGATTATGAAGAGAATTTGTTAAGTAGTCGGTAAAAAAGGATATATATTGTAAGTGGTAGTATCATCGGCATAAATGCGATGGGACAGACTAAAAAGGTATATTATGTTAGAAATTGATGCTAACGAACTTATAATGTAGCACAGTTCCATGTGGAACACCACATGTAGCTTAATCGGGTTAAATTGTGATGAATGATTATTTATACGAACAGATTGAACACGATTAGTAAAATATGAAAAAAACCAAAATAAAACATTCTGCTGAAACCGAAACGAGTAGACAGGCGATCCAGAAGGATATTATAATCCACGGTGTCGAAGGCGGCAAAGCGTTCAAGAAGTATTAAGTATAAGATATATTGCCATTGCCACGAGTGATTGCAAGATCATTTAAGAGATGAACAAGCATTGTTTCAGCTGAATGAAGTTGTCGATAAGCAGACTGGTAAGGACTGAGCATTATAGCCTTGAACATTAAGTATTAATCGATCCTTATGACGACAACACATTCAGTAAATTTTGATAGAAAAGTCAATCCCAAGATTGGAAGATATATATTGAAATATCGTTTTGAGATATTTTGAAATATTGGCTTTTTTTTCAAAAATGCAAAAATGGCTCTCTTCTCAGAAGCTGGGATGTAGCCCAATTTAAAAGACAGGTTAGTAATGAGGCAGAAGGTAGGCGTGAGATCAGGGGCAAAAAAGCATAATAAATAAGCCACGTTGGGCCAGAATTGAAGCGACAATTTTTTGATTTGGAATTTCAAATAATTAAATTAACTTCTTCAGTAGTCACATAATTGAATGTATGGAGATTTTCATTATTTATTTTAACATTATAATCGAAATTAGCAGAGCAAGTTGGATAAAAGGACTCACGAAGAGAACAAATTTAGTTTGAGAATTAGAGAACAAATTAGTTAGCATAATCCGTGTATGAATCAAAAGTGGTTAATAATGGTGTTTGGTGAGTATGCAAAAGACAACGAATGGACGATGATTAACAAAATCAATCAATATAATATCGACTTTTTGTGGATGATATAAGCTGCTTTACAAAATTCCTTTGGATAGTAAAATTTACCTTATCATGAAAATTCTGCGTTTTTCTCCAAACTCGTTCAAGGTGGCCGCGGCGAATACGAATAGCATGTTTTTTATTTCGATTGGTGAATGGCCAGAGAGATTTTTATTAAAGGAACGTGCTTATCAATTAGCGAAGCCATAGAAGCAATTATAACAGATTATCAATTGTGAAGGCCGATCAATATTATTAAGAAAGTCTATGTGTCAAACAGACGAGAAGATAGTAAATCCCTTTTTAAATTGTTCATGTTCAGGCGTTTCCATTGTCGAATAAAAAAAAGTTTCTTTTGCGCAGACTTCTTAATATGAATAGTCAGTGTGCAAGCAATAAGAAGGTAAGCACTAATATCATTGTCATTAATTAAAAAGGAATCAAATATATCATCTCCAGTATGTGGCATGATGAGGGCGAGAGTGTGGCCTGCAGAGTGGGTAAGTCGATCGACACATCGGATTATGCCGAAATGATTAATAAAATTCGAGAGGAAAGTATAGCGTAGAAATTATACCAATCATCTATATATGGATAATAAAATCCCCAAGAAAAACATGATTTATCGTGTTGTACAGACTTTGAAACAAATCCTCGAGTTCTACTCGGCAGTAAATTAAAGTTAGAGTTGTGAACGGTTTGCCACAATGAGATAGAATGACAGTTATTTGTTCAATTGATGAATAAGTCGGAAGAGTATAATAGTTGTAAGTGTGAAAACATTACGGTAAATAATTCAAGACCTCCACCAGACTTACAATATGGACTAGACTGAAAAACAACGGTGATACATTTATGTTTAGTTCTTTAACGGGAAATTGTTGTCATGTTGATGCCATGTCTCTAGCGAGACAGAAATATCACAATTCGTAGAAATGACCGCATGCATGACCGCAGGCAGATATTGATAAAAATGAGCCCAGATTTCAGAAATGTTAAATGAATGATGTTAACCATTGTACTTTTTTTAACATTAATATTTTTATCCCTATTATGATATAATCAACTTAAAAGATATGTATATATATATTATTTAGATTATTTAAATAATGCCAATATAAAAAACAACATTTCCATGCAGGTCAATCAATATAACATTATAGGTACGAATACATTAAATATTTCACTGCAGAGATTAGCTAGAGACTTAGGCCTAACTTAGCACGAGATTTCATTTATATATATATATATGTATAATACTTTATTGTATAGTCCCTATAATTTTAATCAATACTAAATAATGCCTTATTGAAACAGTAAACATAAATATCATAAAGATATTACCAATCTATAATTTTGCTTTTTATATATGTCGGACAGTGTATCATTTTTAACTCTCTATGTAAAAAAATGCTAATAAACAATTTGTTAGATATATGCTTGAATCTCAGAAGTGTATAATGTAGTATATGTGTATATATATATATACATGAACCTATAGCTGGATCACGAACACGTCTGCTATGGTATTTTATGTTCTAGATACACTCTTTTTAGGAAACCGACAAACAGTATTTTATGTTTCTGACCTCGGATCTGTCACTGTGAGTGTTAATTGAACATAAAAGTTAACATAAAACATTCCAGAATACATTGATCATATATACACAGCACCGAACGTAGTGTTTAGACATTATTGGTGACCGTTATCCTAGAACTAATATCTATTTTTTAAAGGTCTTAACAATTTAAAAATTGTATGATAAAAGTTTGTTCCTATTGTTTTAAACCATATTAGTTGAAGTTTGATA
Source organism: Coelogynopora nodosa (assembly GCA_034780555.1). NCBI lineage: Eukaryota > Metazoa > Platyhelminthes > Proseriata > Coelogynoporidae > Coelogynopora > Coelogynopora nodosa. The sequence goes on along the minus strand of JAUZND010076002.1, from coordinate 12,812 downwards.
GGTTTCTAAGAAAATACTTTTACGTAAAAATATTTTCTAAAACATTTAGCAAAAAAATTAGATTTGAACAAAATTAAATGCTTAAAAATGCAATATTTAAAAATATTTAATTTGTATTACATATAAAATATAGGTTAACAATATAATGTATACATATTATCAAATAAATTAGTGTCTATTCAACCTCGTTTATTAAATTCATTTTAATATTAATTGTTATTAGGCGCAGTTATAGACGCGTTATGCGTTTTGCAGAAGTGGATATAAAACGTCAAAAATATGTAATTGTCAATAAATTGATAATAAAAATATTATGAATGTTAAAATGATGCAACATTTTCTGTTGGTGCATATTTTTGTGAAAGTTATGTCACGAATTTGACGGTCAACGATAACGCAAAGCAACGTTGATAACTATCATAATTTTAATATAATCATAATTTGATTGTATTTCTGTAGAACGTACAATATATTTTTCTACGTTTTAGTAAACGTGACGTCACTTTTACCACAGCAAACAAATGGTAGTATTACAAAAATATGTTTGTTAACATTAATTTTAATAAAAATGCATATATAAATCCATCACATAAAGTAATTACACATACAACTAATTAAGTAATAAAGTCAAGAAGTAGTATTAAACAAAATATAGTTAAAAAATTAAAAGGCCAAATAGTTTTTTTCATAGCAAAAATGTAAAAGTGTTCGGTGCAGTTGTGGTAAAACTATTTAGTAACATATTATATGCTTATCAAAGAGGTAGTTTTGGCAGGTGAAGTATTTAGTAATTGTTTTATTGCATTTCAATCGGTCATAATATTTACAATTGCCTCGTTTTCGTTGTTGAACAATCAATAATGGTCTGGGAATAGCAGCTGATATAGGAAGATTTTCCCACTTGTCTTTTTGAGTAGAGATAAGGGCAGAAGCTATCGTAAAAAAACCTAGAACACTTTTCATTGTTTATTTCTTGCCATAAAACATATAGACGTTGATCATGGCAAGATCCAAAATATTGCCGAAAACAGCAAGTGTCCACCACCGATGTGAGGCCATCTTTGTTGAGAAATGTCTAGCCATTTGGTCGACTTTATTAACACCCCCTTTTGTTTTATTATATTCCAGGATCATGAAGTAAGGTTTAAATTGAACAGTGCTTCGAAAATATCCTGAAGAAAGTAAAATAACGTTATTCTTATTTTTGGGAACGTAGCTCACTAACATAGCATCTCCTTGCTCATGAAATGCTAATTTAGAAGACAGAGCTAAACAGTCAGTGGTTGGTTGGAGGGCTTTTGGAATCTCCCTTTTATTGTGACTAACTGTGCCAAACAGTGTCATGTTTTTGTTCTTAGTTTTTGTGTCAATGATAAAAAAGTAAAAAAATTATCAGTTACGACTCTGTAACCACTATATATGAAAGGCGGGGCATGTCAAAGCACTGCTGACTCGTCCAAGCTTCCTTGTCGCTGCTCGCTTTCTTTGTCCAAATAAGGATTGCTAGTCAACACACAATGCGTTTAGCGTCGGCAGCTATCCAAAATTTGATGAAAACCTTTGAAGGTTTGTTGAGTATATATTGTAAGAAAGGACAACGATTGCGCGATGGGAAGAGTTGCTCGTCTATTGTGATCATTTCATTGGGACAATAAAGTCAAATAATGAAATTTTAGAATGCTGTAAACAGTTCAAATGTGGCGTTAAAGTTATAATTTCTATATAGCGAGCATTTTTGGTAGCTCGATCATCAAAACGAATAACACGTATAGTAAGAGCTTGAATCTCTGGAAACCACTGGTTGATGAGAAGACAGGTTGTCCATGAATTGGATTCCAAAATTTTTAAAGTGGCTTTGTGGTACGCTGATAAATCCCTCGCATATACAATAGACCAATAAATTCTCTCATTTCTACAACAGTAGTTTCTACAAATGCCTCCCCTTAAATTCTATGCCCTTCTCCGTTGGTAGCAATAACGATTAGGCCTATATGAAGCATTTCATCAGTCATAATATTTTTCCAGGCTTCCAGCGGACTATGGAATCTTTGAATTGGGCTCACCATTTTGACGAATAATATTTGCCATACTAGCACGACCTCTTTGTGGAGCTTGTGTATATACCGTGTGTCACCACTAGGCGATAAATACTCTTGAGCGGCTTCGAAATTGTCACCTGAATCATCACCACTTGTTTCACTCGCTGTGTTATTATACTTATTAACATACTAATTCCTCTTCGCCTTCGGATGAATCTTCACTACTTGCCGATAATTCTCCAATAATGTGTGCACCATAATCTGCAGTGTACAAACGTCTAGCCATGATGGCTAGCCACGTCTAGCCATCAGCAGTATACACTATATGCAGTTATTTGTATTATCTCTGGAACAGAGAAACACAGAAAAAGCATATTGCCAACATTGCTATTAATTAGGATGTGAGATCATTTTTACCTCACTGTACTAATTAAGTGTAAGTAGCGATAATTAAAATGTGGTAAATATATAATCACCAACAATGCATAGTTTTGAAGTATACCTAGAAAAAAAAAGTCAGGGAATATCAAATGTCTCTTATAAAAGGAATTAAAATTAAACTGAAAATAAATACGATGTGAGGTCAAAATGACACCTCACTGTATACAGTACGTTCTAGGGTTAATTATTGTTATATTATATATGCAATAGTAATATACCACGCATTTGTTATTTTTATAAATTGTGAATAAAATTCTGTTGGTAATAATGTGTAATCAATTATATATTCTATAATAATGTGCCTTCATAATGTATTAAGTAAAAATGCATAATGTAATGGTAACAATGTGTACAATATTTATCTAAAATTCAATTGAATTATATTAATTTGATACATGTGAATTTTATGAAAATGCAAAACATTCAAATTAGGCAATAAAAACCAGCAATATTATATGTTTCTGCAAAAAAAATTTTTGAATGGATGAATATTATAGTAAAAAATGTAACACTATTGTATAGTATTATGTCTCGTGTAGTTATATTTTAAATATATATGTATACATCACAATTCGGCAAAAAGATATTTGAATTATCATATCATGATAGTGCAATCATTAAATAGCCGGCCGATAATGCGTTATATGTAGAACGAAATCGGAACCACGAGTCGCAGAACTCGTGATTTGTATAGCGCGTCAAAATTAGGATTAAATTTAAACTTTTATAAATGTTACATGAAATGGGGAAAAGTTTTTCCCTTCAAAATCGAATCCAATGAAAACTAAATATACGATCAAAATAAAAACAGAAACATATGTTTGTTATGGTTCACAGAGCTTTAGTTAAAATTTTTAGCCACATCGGTTGCACATTTAGTCTAATTTTGCGATTTTTACATATTTATTTTTGAAATGTCATCCATTGCCAAGTGTTGTTGACTATAAACATTTCCTTTTTTTGATAAGCCTATAATCCATATTGGCCAAACCAAAGCGGGTGTTATATATATATATATATCAACCAAAGAAATTAAGAGGTTCATAAAGTAATAAAAATGATAGCCCGCATTGTAAAAATGTAACGTATTTGGATTGTGTTTTTAAAATTTTAACATTTCAAAACACGTTAAACTTTTCCGATAAATTTCCTTTCAACATATAATTGATAATAATATAATATTAAGAACTGTTCAAACAAAATGTGCCATTGAATGTACAATAATAATAATATTAATAATAACATTAATAACAATTATAACTTTATTGAATATTACAAACATCTCGGTAACACTTTAACAGAGCTTATATGATGATATACAGAATAATGAGACAAGGAGAGCGGGAGCGCGAAAAGGAGAGTTAGGGTAGCTTGTATTAGATTGATTTTTTTTATTTTGTGAGAATTGTAGCTTGAAAAGTATATATATTGATACCGATACCATATATATTATACTATTATATTTTACTTGAATTGCACCATACTTTCAACTAAAATGTTGAATGCTTCCAGTAAGTTTAAAGTCATTTCAAACTGACACGAACGGACATCAGAACAAATTATTTTTCATTTTAAGCATTTTTTCCAGTTTCTAAAGGGAAATGTCTTTAAAGAATTATTTTTCCCTTTGTATAACATTTTACCCAGCGTGACATATAGTATTTTTTGTTTCAAATTAATTTATCATTTCCCTTTTTAATTACATCAATTATTTTATAACATTGCCTATTGGAAGTTTAATTGTTTCCCCCAAATAATAATAATAAAAAAAAATTACCAGAATTTCAAAAAATATAACTTTTTTGTATTTATATATAAACAAAATATCACAATTTTTATGAAAATATAATTACATGCAGTAATATTTGACACATTTATTGCTCTTCTCAGTAGTTAGCACATAACAATACAGCCAATATATGGTATATATAGACAATCTTTTAGAAATGATAATTACACACAACAAATATGCGAAATATTACATTAATTATTAAAAATAGTAAATAAAAAATATTAAAAAATTACATCCGCATGCATTGTTGGTACAATATGTAATCTTTAATCGATATTTTTAAAACCCTTTCCACTTTTTTTAATTCACCTTGTAATAATTGTATTATCATTGATTGTCATACGGTACGGATTATCAAAGTCATGGAAACGGCTTCAATAGTGACAATAACAAACATAATCTATATAAAGGAAGTACTTGTTTATTTTGAAATATTGTTTATTGACTCCATATTGTGAAAAGGCGTTTCTTACACAAAGATCTTGTCATTAATATAGTAGCACTATACAGTAATACGGATTACTGTATTTCGATGTCATTTTTTAGCCTGTAAAGAAAGGAATATGATTCTATATATTTTTAAATAACACTTATTGTTGTTTTTTGGCATTTGGTCATAAGTAACTGAATGAAAATATAGTTTTTAAATTTAATTTTTACTAGTATACACACAAAATATGTTTCCTTCGTTTAAATCTATACAAAAAAAATTAATTCTGTTTTTCAGCTAATCAATAGAACATAATTTTATAATGACTGCGTACTTATGGTGCTTCAATATTTAATGATAGTGGATCGTGCTTCAATTTAAAATATCTCACAATCTATTTTAAATTGTAAGATATTTTAAAATACCAGGTAATCCTCTTTAGAAACTTAAAATATGCTCACCTCTGTTGATCTTATAAAACTTACAATTAGCGAACAGTCTAATCGATTAAACGACTGATTAAATGTCACTTTAAGTTTGTAATTTTTGTTACCTACAAATTAAAGTATTGTTATACATATTAAATTAAGTCAGTCAAGCTAGTACTTAAAGTTGCTAAGAAGATAATTCATATATTTTATATATTGTAATTTTCTTCAGACAACTTATATTTTTAAATTAAATATATATTTATATATATATAACTTATATATTAAATTAAAATTAAATTTGAATAAAATTAGAATTAAATTAGAATTAAATAGAATTAAATAAAAATATTATATAAAAGAATATTAGGTTCTCTCAAAGTTCTCTAGAAACACTATCCCAAGTGTCCAATGCTCCCAGTTGTCCAGAACTCCCAGTTTCTTTATTCTAGTATGTAGCTCTGGCTTGGTTTACATTTTTAATATATACCTATATATTTATAATTACAAGTAGAAAAAGTTACGTAATTCGTATATTTTATTTTGTTTTTTAGCAGAATCCGTTAGATAGGGTACAGTTTTTAGTAGTGTATGCAGGTTGCTGAAGCCATAAGGATATATTAATTTATAATTTACTGTATATATTATGAAGTTATCCAAAATATATATATATAAATTGAAGTTATACTTACTGGAATTATATATTTGGAAATGTTTTGTAAGCCACTACAAAAAAGAAAACTTGTTTAAATGTCGAAATTTCCATTTTAAAATTGATCTGCAAAGAGAATATTCAAACATTAACTGAATTAAAATTTAGATACTTTAAAATGTTTTTGATGTTTAAATTAAAAATAGTATTAAATGAATATTCCTTATGTATCAATTATGGAAAAGTCATTATTATAAAACGAAATGAATTATTTTAGACCAAATAATTTCTTTTTTTGGTCGAAATTTATTCAAATTTAGTTAAATTATAGAATGCCCTGCCCTCTATTTTATAGAAAACGGTAATGCGTTGCAAAACTAATCTATGCATTTGTATTGCAACATATCAACAAGAAAATCAGTTTTTATTTTAAATAATACGTTGAAACATCACATGTTATATCTAATCAATTGATCACCCTTTAGGGAAATCAACTCTTTCTAAAACGACACTTTATGAAACAGAGATCAATTATTATGTTATATAATATATACAAGAATTAATTACAATTGTTGACTCTACAAGTTAAGTAATGGAAAAGTCACACGGATTTCAACGCAGAATTTCTGATGAAGTGCAAAAAGCATAGTTTATTATAAAGGGTAACAAGGAAGTAATAAAATAAGAACTTGATTGGTTAGCTTAACTTTAGTATCATTGGTGCGCAGAAATTTTTGGAAATAAGAGTATAAGACGTGTTTCGCTATTTAGATTTTATAATATTGAGGGTAACTGCTATCAACAGACTTAGACAAAAACATGAATTTTTTAAATCTGTGCACAAATGCTACTTATAGCATGTGCACAAATATTTCGGTCAACAGAATCAATGTTCACGCTAAAGATTTTGACTATATCATAATCAGGAGCTACATTACACCAGTAGCGTGTGTTATAAGCATTTTGGCCATACTTGTTACTTTGGCGGTGATAATGCTTAAAGGACTGGGAGATTCAACACGAATCTATCTCACCGCTCTAAGCTGTGTTGATTTACTAACCCTTTTGACGCTCTTCATCAGCTCTTTAGATTACTTCCTGATTTACGTGATTGATTTCACAGTCATGATTAAATACGATCGCTACATCAGTGAGCTCCTCAATACTTTGCTTCTCAGTTCAAACTGGATCACTGCAGCCCTGGGGGTAGAGCGATATATTGCAGTGACCTACCCATTTTTGGCCAAGCGGATTCGTAAGATACACCGCACAGCAGTCGTGGCTGGGGTAATTATCGGAGTTATGATTCTTAAAGTGCCCAGTTTCATACTTTTCTCCTGGGATCAACAGTCTAGCATTCCTCAAATGCTGACTCTTAATAGTTCTGAAACTCTGAGAAGTGGGGATTACCAGGCTGGTTCGAACATCCGCCTCTTTCGTCAAGTCTATTCCTGGGCTGTTGACTTTATCGTCTTTTTTGTTCTTCCATTCCTGTTGCTCACCTTGGCCAATATTCGCCTCATCATTGCGGTGAAGCAGTCGTCAAAGTTTATGCGCGACCATGGCGACAACAATTCTCGACAACGGATCGATCGGGGAGAACTCAAAATCACCACCATGCTAGTTTGCCTCATCGCTGCATTTCTCATTTGCCAAGGGCCCATCTGCATCTACTCGGCTTGCGTGTCAGTCCATCTGATCAGCACACGTGGTGCCGCCTCCGGTCTGAGCGCTATGATAGCGTTCAATCGTTACTTTCGGGCAATATCGATTCTGTTCTTGGTCATGAAAAGCAATGTCAACTTCATCTGCTACTGCTGGCTCTGTGATCGATTTTGTCGTATCTTGAAGCGCGTGGTCTGTCGTGGACCAATACGGCGCAACTCCGCTGATTCGACAACTGCCCGGCAAGAGATTCATCCTCTTACCTGCCGTGGTGTCTACAACCAGTCCACGCGCATTTCTAATGTGACCACTCTGTAGTATTGAGGTCAAATAAACAGGGTTGACAAGTTATTAATTCGCACAATAACTGTTAGTGTTGCTCTCTGAGCTCGATTGGCTATAGTTGCTATTCAAAACATAAACTTTATGAGATTTAACCCCATGATTAAAGATGTACAATTATTTGAAATGAGCATTCCATTACTCTGTTCGTCAAATCGATGGTTATATGATAATTCCCTTCAAACACACGTTGGTATGTCTGATAGCTCATCAGGAATAAATTACTTTGTAGTATTGTCGTCAGCTTTGTATATATTTTTGTTTTGTTTTATAAATGGAAGAATTCTAATACACCTTCACTTACGTTTACGTTTACGTTTACGTTTACGTTTACGTTTACGTTTATGTTTACAAAAAGATTCGTTGTCACATTCTATAAAAAGTGCAAAAAAAATACACGCTTTTTCTTAAATCATCGAACTCATTATTACTGTTTTAATGTGATCTGTATTTAGATAATTCGAAATTTAATGAATTGATGTACAATATAGCTTTTTGAAAAATCGTATTGGTCGCTTAATTCTGCTTTGGATTTTTTTTCATGTTTGCTCATTGTATGTAAGTCATGAACATATTAAATGCTTTTCATTGTTTTGTTTAATTTTTTGTAAATAATGTATCTTTTAAGCATTTTAATGTACATTGACATAAATATATTTTTGTGTATATACTCACTTCAGTAAGAAAGACACAGTGTTCAAAAAACTGTATTTATTTTTATTTCTGATCGAAACTAGTTAAAAGTAAATTTGGAAGAATGCTTGTATTAAAAATGTTAGAAAACATCTCCTATACAAGAAAAAAATTATGACATGATAAAAACCCCTTTAACACATTTGTATTTTTGTTTTTGTGACAGAATAGCGCTTTTATGAATTCTATTTATGTATGTATTATTTTTGTATTTTTAATTATTGTGGTTGTGACTAAATAATTGATAAAAAATTTGTTCAACGTGATTTATATATACAATATATGTACAGAAGTGATTCACTTGTTTATTCATTAACTTGTGAAAACTATCGTATAAGTTAACGTTACAGTTTTGGTTGAAATTTCTATATATTATTTTATTTTTGTTGTCATATTTCCGAAATCTTCGTTAACAAATATTGTGATTGACATGAGCACTGATTGCTCTCGCATACTGTAGTCTATTTTTGTAAACCCTCTATTTTTCTGGATATAATTCAATTAATTGAATTAAGAAAAAAATCGTTGTAAAAAATAGTTATATATAATACTGATAAACTAATGTATACTGTACGAAAATCAAGTCTTTTGAATGGAAGTTTCAAGAGTCAATGTAAATCATAATTATTAATTATTATAACAGAATATTTTGTTTAGATAACTCTCTGTTAAAAATATTGTAGTCAAACTAATTGGAAATTTTTGTAAATGTCTGTAAAAAGTGTGTAAAGTATTACCTTCTTTTTGTATTTAAATAATGATTTTATGTAGTCAAGTATATGTGTAATGTATATTATATAAATGCTTGTAGCAACATCATTTAATGTGAGATGTTTTTATTGTGCACGATGTATACAATAATGAGTATATTATTGATTTATTGATTTATTGATTGTGTTATGTAAAACTAATATTCTTCTTTCATCAATAAAATGTTTAACTTCATCAAAATTGCTCTATTCTTTGTATTAGTAAATTTGTTTTATTTTACTGGTATATATATATATATAATTTTGGGTTGTGATGGCGCCATTGCACCCTTCTTAATTTATGATTGGTCAGATAATTAATAATTTTTAAGAACATCTTAAATGAGTGTCTGAATTTTTTCATTTCTTGATAGATTTATGATACTTTGTTGGAAACTTGAGTAAAATCGCTCTCTCATTTAAAAATTACAGAAATCTCCTTTAATATACAAGATTTTATGTGTATGTACATATTTACAAAACATCAGTTTAATCCTCTGAGTACCAAGAAGAAAGATTTACCAATAAATCTGTATTTAATTCTAGTATTGCAATACAGATCAATGCAACAAAAAAGCGTGACTGACTTTTAAATTTATTTATAATTATATTTAAAATTAAATAAGTCAAATATATACACGTTATAATCATCGGATACGTCATAAACGCAATACTTAAAACGGAATAATTCTTTCTTGAATATATTACGTTACCGAATAATAATGTTTTGATTAAAAATTTGATTAATTTTTTTTATTTATAACTAAAAATAGCAAAAAGTTAGTTACGCTTATTTGCCATTGCACGGCAGAGTAAATATTGCATTATTATGAATAAATGACAAGCTACAAATAAATATTTAATAAAAATAATGTTGAGAATAAAATTATTTAGGTAAAAATTATTTAAAAAAAAAATGCTTTTTTGTATAATATAAAATATTCAAATATATTGAACTATAATATTTATGAGACATTGACTTATATATATATATTATTAGTTTCCATACGATATAATTTGCACTAAAGTTTGATACAAATATACAAATGGTTTATTACACAACTTTTTTACAAACTATTTTAAAATAATGAATAGATTTACAGGAAAGAAAGAAAACTAAAGTTATTAAAGAAAAAATATAAGTATATTAAATATAAATATAAGAGAAGTAGTATCATATATTATATTATATTATTAAATAGTAAGACAAGTGATCGTTAGAAAATTATTTAAATATCAATCACGTCGATCAATTATTATATTACTATATATTATTATAGTTCAAAAAATTGACTAAAATGACTAAAAACAATTGGTAAATTAATTATTAAAATCATACACGTTCTAGGCTTCTGGTAATATGTTTTACATTGGAGTATATCAAAAAGGGTACTTTTGTTTATTGATTTTACAAGGTGGCAAAACAGTAAAAAGGCACACATTATCTCATATATATAGGGGGTGGCTTGAAACGCACGTACCAGCCCTTTAGATCATCCTCTAGTTAGTATTTTTTAAATATTAATTTAGGTTAAGTATTTGTGATTTACAAATTCATCTAATATCAAAATGTTGAACTCTTTGGATTTTAGCCAAATTTAACCAGTTTCTATTTAATTAAAGATATTTAAAAATTTAATAATTACGAATGAGATTATTCGGATTCAGAAGACTGAAATATTAAAAATAAGATAAATTATAGTTAGACAAGATAACATAAGATAATATGAAATAACCACTTTACAAGTGTTTGTATGATGATTAAATAAACTAATTAAACAGAAAAGTATTCTTCAAATATGTTTTACTATTAAAGTCAAGAAATATGATTTTTACAAATCATATACTGGGCGACAACATTTATTAAATCAATAAATTTGGATACAACTTATTGAATTAAATATGAAGACGCTAAAAATATGTATATCTGAAAATTAATATAATTATGAATTGTACTTATAAATTCTATAGAATCCAAATTTTACATGCTGAATAAAAGTATTTATTTATGTTTTAATTTATAGATTCTCATACCGTCGCGGTCGAACAGTTATGACACACGAACCGCTATGAGACACGAACCGCTATGAGACACGAACCGCTATGTGACACGAACCGTTATGAGACACGAACCGCTATGTGACACGAACCGTTATGAGACACACGAACTGTTATGTGACACGAACCGTTATGAGACAAGAACCGCTATGAGACACGAACCGTTATCAATCGACAGTCAATGTTTCACCGATATCATGATCGTCAGTAAATGTCCTGTCAAGAGGTCATTCACTCAATTCAATAACTCAAATTAAAATAATAGAATGTTTGAAGGGAAAATGAGGTGTAGCTATATACCGTGCTGAAGAGATTGGGATAATCATTGTTATTTTCCAGTTTTTCAATCAGCTCAATGTTGCTCAAAGTAGTGATCTAATTGATTTTATATAGATAGCTATTTGTCGTGTAATAGTTATAGTACATATTATGTTTAAAATTCAATATACCGCAAACATTTCATTAATAAATAATTTATAATATTACAAATTTAAAGGAATAAATTATTGTCTGTAACTATACATGTCTGTACATGAAACTATACATGTCTGTACATGAAACTATACATGTCTGTACATGAAACTATACATGTCTGTACATGGAACTATACATGCCTGTATATGAAACTCAATACACACCTGTACATTAAACTATACAAGAAACTGAACATTAAAATATACGTGAAATTGTGCATCGAAACATATATGAAACTGTACGTGAAACTGTACATTAAACTGTACATAAAACTGTACATAAAACTGTACATTAAGCTAAACATGAAACTGTACATTAGGCTAAACACGAAACTATGCATGAAACTGTACATTAAATTGTATACAAGTCTGTAAATGAAACTGTACATGAAATTGTACATGAACTCTACATAAAACTGTACATGAAACGTACATGAAGCTGTATACAAGTCTGTACATGAAATTGTATACAAACCTGAGCATGAAGCTGTATACAAGTCTGTACATGAAACTGTATACAAGTCTGTACATGAAACTGTATACAAGTCTGTACATGAAACTGCACCTTAAAATTTACATATAACTGTATACCACCTTGTACATGAAACTGTGTACAAGCCTGTACATGAAACTGTGTACAAGCCTGTACATGAAACTGTGTACAAGCCTGTACATGAAACTGTACATTAAAATATACATATAACAGTATACCACCTTGTACATGAAACTGTATTCAAGCCTGTACATGAAACTGTCTACAAGCCTGTACATGAAACTGTACATGAAACTATACATGTTACTGTATACCAGCTTGTACGTGAAACTGTAAATAACTATACGTAAAACTGTATATATGACTATACATGACATAAAATTAAACTATACATGAAACAGTACATGACTATACATGAAAAATGTATATATGACTATATAACTGTAAACAAGTATAAAACAAAAACTGTATACAGGCCTGTACATGAAACTGTACATGACTATAAATGAAACTGTATATTTGACTATGAATGAAACTGTACATGACTATACATGAAA
>JAUZND010075991.1:0-16544 GCA_034780555.1 Coelogynopora nodosa | reverse complement strand
GAGAGAGAGAGAGAGAGAGAGAGAGAGAGAGAGAGAGAGAGGGAGAGAGAGAGATAGAGAGAGAGAGAGAGAGATAGAGAGAGAGAGAAAGGGAAATATTTCTTCCTATGCAAATCGGTTTCCGGATTTTCCAAGACAAGCAATGATGAGATAAATAGAAAGCCTTAGTAAACAAAAAGTTGATAACGAGCACGACTGATTTATGACCTATAAAAGACCGCATGTCACACTAATAAAAGTTATCAAACCTCTAGTCAACTTTGAGCTACCAATCTTTGCTATGCAATAATATCGGCTTTACCGTTTTTCTGTTTTGAGACAGACACTTAAATGTTAAAGTTTTATAATTTGTTAAATTCCTTCCTCTTTGTTTTATTCCGAGTTATCCATACAATTATGGTAGCATTTGCAGATGAAATTGATAAAATTAAGTTAAATCAGAAATTTAAGCATCTGATTCCCCGGAAGCCATAACTTACATTTAATTAATTAATTTTTCTGGTAAACAAAAAATAATTGAAGATTGGATGACGACATTATCTGATACATTTTTTATTTCTTTTATTACATTTAATAATTTACTCCCTAAATTTAAAGCTATAAAGTATGATTTCAGCATTTCGAAAAGGACGATTGATTTAAGCAAACCTTAGAATTATATAATGTATAACGCTTTTAATTTTTTATTCAATAGATTGTAGATACGAGTATTTTTTATTGAAATCTCAACCGTTAATAAAGAAATAAATAATATTAAACCTATCTATATATATCAAAGTAGAAATATATTTTCGGCAATCCAAGTGCTTTCTATACTGAATAGTTTATATGTCATGACATAATTCCTTCATCAACGTATCATACTATTCAATGAACACTCGAATAAAAGACATACAATAATAAAACCTTTCAAAAATAATACTAAAACATATTTTGTTTTTGTACTTTTCTTCTTATTAAATACACACGCCGATAATATATAGGTATATATATTAAATGATATGGTGAAATTTTTACAGTGCTGATTAATTTACTATAATTTTTAAAACATCTAAGACTCGACAGAATGTATTGTCGGTATTGCGGTCTGATTCTATGATGGACAATATAACGGAAGGGAAGAATTAACAAAGCGGCTAATTGAACTCCACTAAAATCCGGGACTTAGTCAAAGAAAGAACTTTTGAAGAGACTACCTGTCTGATGCCTGCCAAAGAAACGGGCCAAGGTTGTCATTCACCAACTACAAAACGTGGTGTTCCTTCAAGGAACACCTCAAGCTCTTAAGATAGAAAGGAAATCAGGATTCAAGCTAAATTATCAGAATGTATATAAAAGATTAGTGACCCCAGGCCAAGACCACCAGGTTAGGAGATCCATCGTATCTACCAACCCATTTATGTCTACATCCGTCAATCTTCATTACTGTAGTTCACTTTCCCATAACTAACTGCTCTTTGAAAGACAAAGAGTTTCCTCTGTAGTAATAATTAACCACTTGGATGTATAGAGTCGAGTGCATATTTAATATGAGATGATGCCTAAGTAAACAGAAGATGCTGTTGAGTAGAACTTTGAACTGTATACGTGTTGGTTATTTTGTACGCTACTGAGTGAAAGGATGTTTTAAGAGCTATTTAATTGGCCTAAGGCGCTAAGGATTGATACTATAATTTTCAAATGAACGTATCTTGCAATATTTGTAACGCACTCTTTCCTGTTTTTTTTCTTCAGATAATGCGAAACTTAATATTTGAATCTTGCGTTATCACAATAGTGATATGGTTGGCGGCTTTTACATGGCAACACACTCACGCTTGCGACTTTTTGATAGAAAAGACTATTCGGGAAAATTCTGGTCGGAGTGAAATTCTGGTTAATGTAACTGAAGAACTAATTTTGAGAAAAAAAATAACTCTAGAAGAATTAAAACATACGGTGATTCATCTCAGAGACGCTGAAGATAGTCGCCCTTTTGTGCTTTATAAGGGTTTATTAAAAACTGGTAAAGTAGTTGACAGAGAATCAATATGTAGGTCGCACGATAAAGTGCAAAACAAAATCATAAAAAGTTGTTGCAATCAGAAATGTTGCAAATTCATCAGTATTGCAGGTCTCGCTCAGTCGTATTACATCAAAGTGATTATTGAAGATGAAAATGACATGGCCCCCAAGTTTAAAGAAGGTATTGATGGTGTTTTTAAGATCTCACTGCAAGAAAACACTGGTGTTGGTGAACGTATTAGGTTACCAATTGCTATTGATGAAGACAGTGAGAAGAATGCCGTGAAAAACTATGAAATTCAGAGTCCAAGTGCTCAATTTACAACATATTTTAAACTTAATTTTCAACAGAAGTTAAACTCTTATCCAAAGCTTTACTTGAAAAAATCGGTAGATCGAGAAACTATAGATAATTTTCATTTCAATCTTGTTGCCACAGATGGGAATAATACTGGTTCATTACTAATCCAAGTTAAAATAATTGACGTCAACGACCATAAACCAAAATTTGACAAATCAAAGTATAATTACGTAATCAAAGAAAACGACAAAATTAATGTTGAAATTCAGTGCAGAGATCCTGATGATTTAACAAATGGTAATGGAAGAATCACTTATAAAATCAAAAACCAAGTTGGTCCTGCTATGCACTATTTCCAAGTGAATCCAAAATCGCATGGTGTTCAATTGGAGCAAACTGCTGCGATAGATTATGAGACAATTCAAGACATGGAATTTCTTATTATTGCTTCAGATTCAGGGGAACCACAAAAATCATCGACAGCATCTATAGAAATTCGTGTAAGAAATGTGAATGATCATGATCCCGAAATTACTTTTTATAACATAGGTGTCAGTCTAGATACATACCATGCAAGATTAGATCTTAGGGAAGGTTTTTGGAAACAACAAATAATCTGCTATGTGCACGTGACTGACAGAGATACTGACCTCCAGGACATCAACTGTGAAGTAAACCAGCCCAAGAATCGATTTCATCTAACTGAGGAGCCATCTATGCTTCCTGTTGAAAAACAAAAAATATATAAATTAATAACTATGGAAGATTTTGATCGAGAGCAACAAATCAGTTATCGAGTGACTGTTCAATGCGAAGGAGGAAAGAGCGGGGATAAACGTTCAAGTGAAAATACTCTAAAAATTAAAGTACAAGACGTTAATGACAACAAACCTGTTTTCAAAAAACCTAAATATTTCGGAAAAGTCAGAGAAAATATGGTAAACTCGATTGTCAGTATGGGAGAATATAATATTCAAGCCATTGATTTAGATGAAGGTGAAAATGCAAAAATTAGATATAGTCTTGCAGGTACTGAAATTAGAAGCAATCGCCTTCCATTTTCTATAGATATTTGGACGGGAGAGATGCGAACTACTCAAAAACTTGATTATGAAAATCAAAACAACTACACATTTATGGTAATTGCCACTGACATGGGTTACAATCCTCTCAATGCAAGTGTTCCTGTCATCGTCAATGTCATTGATACAAATGACAATCCTCCTATTGTTGAGCATTCTCATTATATTTTCAATGTCGAAGAAGGGCTCCCACCTAGAACTACTGTGGGAAAAATTGTAGCAATAGATGCCGATACTAAACCAGGTAACAAAGACGTTATTTTTACCCTTCCCAATAATTTCAATGATCCTAGCAGCCAGTATTTCGCAATTGAGTCGAACACCGGAATAATAAAAACAAAGAAAGAACTCGACAGAGAATCTTCCTTTAATCAATTTCATTTCACGGTGACAGCTAGCAATCGCAATTCGGATGAGTCGTTTGAGAAAAGTTTTCATGGAGGATTAACAACCGAAGTCACTGTTACAGTACGAGTTGTTGACCGCAATGATAATGCTCCTAAGCTACGAAGTCGCTCTGGGTTGAGACCGGGAATGCATACTGATATAGTTTTTATCAAAGAAACGTTTGACGAACACAATCCTTGTGTTGACTTTCCATTAGAATTTCACGATGAGGACGAAGGAATTAATGCCGAAGTCGATGTTCAATTGGACAGTAAGTCATTTGTATTAGATATGGATCATCGTATGATTTGTGTCAAAGATAAACTGCCCCCAGTAGGCCGTTATAGTTTACTGGTGCAAGCTACTGATAAAGGAGTAAACGTCACTAAATCAAGCGAGTTTCCCATCTCAGTTCAAGTTAAAAGTGATCCAACTCGTAAGTTAGAACCCATTGGGGATAATCATGCTGTCAATCCATCGTTTGACAATGAATCTCGCAACATTACAATCATTGCAGTATTGGTATCAGTGGCTGGAGTCTTCTGTCTTATTCTACTTGCTATTGTTATCGCACTCAAAAGGTGTCCTCCCCATTTTAAAGGTAAGCTTTTGTTGTTCATATTATACTTATTAATTATTATTTATGGTTCTTTTTTGTTAATTTTTTTAAATATTTAGTTAGAAATAAACATTATGTAAACTTTTAAAGTAATTTTCTTAATGAATAAAAATTAATATATTAGCATTATTTTTAGGTTTCCATTTACAACAACTTCACTTCAAAATTCAAAATCATAAAAAAGGGATTTCAACGTAGATGGTTACAGGACTTATAATTTTGGATTTTCCAAGACATTTTCAAGTTAGAAATTATTTTTGATTTTACTTGCATATATATGTCTATCACTTTATCCATTCGAACAAAAAAGTTTAACTTTTCATTAATTGATATTTATTTCCTATATAGTTAAAAATAGTTACCAAATATGAAATCTATAACTCTTGTCTGAATGAAATTACATGTATTTTTCGTATATTATTTATTATTTAATGACTTTATGACAGTATCTTTAATTGAACATTTGGTTAAAATAGTAATATATAAGACTAACGGACCAAGTAGAGCTAAATAGGTACATTATCTGTTCCGTTTATAAACCTACTTTTTAAATGATCGTTTTTTCAATTCATATGATATGGTCACGAATACTTTATTTGGCCGAATTGGGTTACAACAATGCCTTGGAGCATAGGAACTCAGCATCTGTTTGCCACTTTTTGCTAATGGTTTCAAATATAATGGGAAATGTATTAAAAAGCATTATAACATATTATCTGTTCATATGTTACAATGCACAATTGTCCCTGTTTTGACAGACAGCGTCATGCTTTGATACTATATCAGCTGATAAATAAAGACAAGTAATGTTCACTTGTGAGGAATGCAAAAAAAACACAATAACATTTAAAGTTTTATTATAATTATTACAAAAGATCCGAGTTTTCACCTTTAATCAAGAATGCATTATCTAAATTTTATAGTGGTTTTTTTCCCCTCTATATAAGTTTGTTTTATAGTTATATTGTTTCTAAATTTAAAATAATTAATTGTAGTTTTCAAAGTGATAAATTATAAAATAGTTAACAATAGTAATGCTTTTTTTAAACTTTGTAGCCTATAGGGTTGGGCAAGGGATGAGTTCTGTATTTGATTTTATGCGCAAAATAAATATTGCAAAATAACTTTAATAAAATAAATTAGTGTTTATAAGGTGCTGCCATAAAAAATAGAAAATTTATGTATTTTTAGAATTGTATATTATTATTAATTGAACCAATTTCTAAATGTTAACTTCCAATCAAAAACAATTTAAGTTAAGTGCAATGTACCACTGCAGGGTTACGAGAATATATTCACAATTTGTTTAATATTATAACTTTTGTTCATGCATGAAAATAAACAGATATAATTCCTGCAGAATACCCCAAATGTTAATTTAATCCTTTCATTTATGCAGACTTAACTTTTAAAAACAAGATAAACATATATGAATTAGCGAGCAGTAAACTTTGTAAAACCAGAATTCATAAAAATATCCATTAACTACTTACATTTTTAAATTAATGTATAAACAACATTTATAAATATTTTGGTTAATTACTTGTTATACTTAAAAAAATCTCCATGAAAGTCAGTGTGGCATTTTCGAGGTATTTTTGATCATTGATAATCAGTGTGCTTTGAATTGCAACGAATATATATTTATATAATTTTGATATTTTTATCATTGTCGCTTGTTGATATAGACTTACTAAATATTCCTTGCGGCTATATGTCTTAATTCTTGCAGTAATTATTTGTACAGCTTTTTTAAAAAGTTTTCAATTTGCTAACTAAAAATAATACTTGCTCATAGATTCATTTTTTATCTCTCACTATATTCTGCGTATATAGTATACTATACTATCCTTTATACCTCCTTCTGCCCTCTACATGTAGCTTATGATGACAAGGACGAGGAAGGCCGTCATACATCTCCAGAAATGCGTTACTCTGAATCCAAGCTATGTCAGTCAAAGAGCTGTGACACTGTAGGCAGGATTCATGAAGTAAGTGTTGATAGAAATATACAATTTGAAGTATATAAACCGGCATTTATAGGCTATTTTTAGAATATAAATAAAAGGTACCAAAAATAATTTAGTACCTCATACAGGTTTATTATAAGAGTTATTTTGTTCTATTTTATCGAAGATTAGTTACTATTATTATTTACAATAATTGTCAAGTAATGTTTATTAAAACAAATTATTGGAATTTTGTTATTGTACTTGTTATTGTAATAAAGCGTTTACGATGTTTTTGGTAACTAAGAAAAAAATGATACTTCTTTTTAAGCTGTATAAAAAGATTGGTGAGGATTTAATATAATTATTCAAATATAATGTAATAAAAATTCATACAAAAATTTAAAAAAAATAAAAATAAATAATTACATTATACAAATCACTATTAATTATTATATTATTATTTATACATAATAAATGTTAAAATAAAAATTAAATACAGTATTAATGAATTATTTTATTGTATATAGAACAATATTTAAATTATTTAAAATTCTTCTTATGAAGTGGTGTAAGAATTGATCACTTTCTTTTCTATGCAATTAAAAAAATTATTTAACCTTTTTAAATATAACTATAAATTATAAATAATTTAAATTTAAATTTAAATATAATTGAATATTTTAAAAATAAGCCATTTAATACTGAATCCTGACATATATGTATTATCATGTATCATTTAGGGGACAAAGTCAAACGTTTACATTTAATCCATGCTTGGAAATATCAAATAAATATTAATTTTCTTTTTCATTTATCCTACTCATTAAAATACAATGTGAATATTAGTCCAGTCTTCCCGTCGTGTACTTTAATTATATATTTACACGATTACTTTTAAATAAATTTTTTTAACATAAGTTAATATTTTGACAACTCAGTATTTTTATGTTATTATTATTTTGATTATAACATATAATAATTATATACAATTTTTTAGGGACGGATCCAACGGGGGAGGGATTTGATTCATAAGTGCACTTTTATAAAAAAATTATAATACGGTAGGTCTAAATCGAAATCCAAATTCACATTAAATTTAAAGATATCTAAGAATAAATTATCCATGTTAGCAATTTTGAATAACTATAATTTAAGTCTGACAATAAATGATTTAGAAAGATTAGTGAAATTTTAATTTTCGAAACAACCAATATTTTCGTGCTTCGAACTCAGGGCAGATTAGTAAGTTTCTTGAGTTTAAATTTCATAAATCATTCTAAATCATAGATTATCATATACATAATTACAAGCATAAATAATTCTCCAAAGGGTTCAGTGTAAAAATCTCTAAGATTTACAATTTAAACGAGGTATACCTTGCAGACCTCGATGTCTGCAAGATTTACCTTATAAATCTCTAAGAATTACAATTTAAATGAGATATACCTTGCATACCTCGAGATAAACGTAGTAAACCTCGCAGACATTGAGGTAAACGATGAAAATCTAGCAAACCTCGAGGTAAACGAGGTAAGCCTTACAGACATCTTAGAGATTTAAGTGTGGAAATTTTTAAGATATACAGTTTAACCAAGGTATGCCTTGCAGACCTCAAGGTAAACCTTGCAGACCTCGAGATAAACATTGCAGACCTCGAGGTAAACCTTACAGACCTCGAGGTAAACCTTACAGACCTCGAGGTAAACGTGGTATACCTTGCAGACCTCGTATAAATAGTAAATCTTAGATATTTCCACACTGAACCCTTTGGTCCGCCATAAATATAATACTGTAATATTGGATTGTATTACATTCGTACAAAAATGTAATTTTTAATATAAATCTAATATTTATTTGCTACTGGATATTATTTAATAAATTATCTAAACGTATTAAGGAATTTAGAATTAAAATATATACATATATTTTTTTAATTGGAAAGTATAATAATATTAATTCGGTTTTTTAATAATTATTATTTATTATTTCAAAAATAATTATTGACACGATTTAATAAAACATAACAATCTTCACGTAAATATAGGTTCATATGAATTAATAAATTTGTTTCCTTATATACCTTATATACTCTGTCTATAATACTGTCCATGATTATCATTCAGTTACTCAAACTCAATGTTATGTATTGATTATAGTCATGGTTTAAATTGTAGTTAAAAATCACAGTCTTTCCGTCTTATATACAATAGTAGACTTAGTATATATGATCGACCTACGTACCACAATCTGTTCATGTGCCTCTCAATGTTATCGATGATGTATTATCTTGTACCCACTCTCTTGGAACACCCCTGCCGGCTTCATTCCTATAGCTGGGGAGATACAAGAGCTGTAGCCGGGGAGATGTAAGAGCTCCGTTTATTGTAAGAAAACACCGACACTCGATCTTGAACAAACATATAACAAAAGAACAAAAGTAATAAGAAATCTGAGCAATGCGTTTGACGAGAATCCGGGAAGGGACTAAAGAGAGAGAATATGAAAGTATGGGAGTAAGAGAGACAAAGAGAGAGAGAGAAAACAGAGTGATGTGGAAATGAAAAACAACAACTTGTTGCATTGACTATGAATTCACCGGAGGTCTCTCGACCTTGCCAATCTCTGGAGAGACCTCCATTTTCCGCACCCTGTCCGATTAATGAAGAAACTCGATCCATCATGTAGTTGTTAATTAGAATACGGCTCTAAAAAGCGATTCGAAACTCTCACAATTAGTTATCCTGCCTCACAGAATCAGTAACATCTGTTGAGTGTAGATAAGGCGAAAACATTACCCAAGCTCATATTATAGTTTTGTTTTCTCTAACACTTCTTCTACCAGGTACCAAGGCAAGAGTGAATAAATCTTAGTTTGTAGGTGAGCGGCATTATGAATTAGTTACTCGAGACTGCAACGCGACTTGATGTCTGAAATAGAGAGTCAATTATTGACTATGGAAAATGAAAAACATTAGTCATATTAGAAGGCAAGAAAATAAAAGTAAACTATAGTAGTATTATAAAGAATTAAAAAAAGCTAAAAGCTAAAATATAATATACACCGACAATTTTTCTATTATCTTAGAAAACCTCACGTTATTATTTGCCGTAAGAAATTTACAATTTTTTCTGATGTATTTCGCAAATTAAATGAAAATATAACAACTTCATACTGTGTGCAACAAAAACGGTTGTTAATATTACATTGTAGGAAACTAAATATTCATAACTTGAAATAGTATAAGTGTGTGATATAGTGTAGAGTTTGCATTACAATAAAATACAGTTAGTATATTATGTACAACATTTTATAAATGTAGACTGTTATAGGCATAATTGTGAATTAGTGATCAACAAATTGTAGTGATATACAAATTAAAAAAAAAATAGTGATTTACAAATTATGAAATTAGTAAAAATAAGATAAATAAATAAAAATATTAAATTAGGAATGTAAGCTTAGTTATGGATATATAATGAGTACCTAAAGTAATAGATTTGGGTATTTTTAAATTAGTGGTAAGTTTATATGGGGCTAACCTAAAAATGGACTGTGAAAAATTATTGTGTCTACTGTACGGAGTTTTATAGAATGTAAAACTTATTAAAACATATAAAATAAGTAATTACCCCTTACCAATATTCAAATTAACAAATAAAGTAATAAAATTATAATTATTTTTTTGTTCGCAACATAAAAACATGTAAATATAGAATAAAACCTTGTATATTTTAATAATTCGATATAATAGAAATAAATATAACAAAATAAAAAATTATATATATATAACATATAATGTATGTGCCAGTTTTTATGACACCCTATAAACAATTTTGTTTCAGACACGAAATTTGATTTGTGAGGACGATGTCTTTTGCGACGGAGTGACTACTCTGCGTCGCTACGGCGATCACTGGGTAGCAACAACACTTGGAAGAGATAAATCAGGTAATGTTAGTGGCGGTGGTGGTGGAAGCACTTTCTGCACTCCGGGAATGGCACGGCGTCCGAACCTCATTCTAGACGGCACAAAATCGTTGTCTCGGTCGTGCGAACAACTCCGCAAGAATCTCAATCTAGACGGTCCAGATACAGGTGGAGATGTAGGAGCTGTTGGTGCCGCTAGTGGCGACAAATTTTCTGATAGTGACTCTTCCCCACCTGGCGGTGGTTATCAGGTCATCGATCCGATGGTTTCCATGGGACCACTCTCGCAGAACCAGAATTATTATTACCTTAAAAATGATCAGGAAAGTTGGGGTGGCTCAGGTGAGGGCAGCGTCCCTAGGAACATTGTTGTCAATTCTATCTGCTCTGCAGTGGGAGATGACAAGAACAATACGAAAAAGAAATCTCTCAAAAATGTATATTTTCAAACAAGTTTTGTGTAGTGTAATTTACTTTTACAATGTGTCAGTCGTAATTGACGCCTTATTTATGTCATACAGTAAATATATAGGTATATATTTGAACACATTTTGCAAATGATAATTTAAATCTTATTTTATTACTGTCAATAATGGTATAGGTAAAAAAAATTGTATTACAAATGACCAACATATTTTAAATGTGCCTGTGTAATATTATACTGTATGCATTAAAAATGTAAATATTTCAGATATGTTGCTTGTTATATTTAGTTTCTCATGATTACAGTCGTCATATCAATTTATTTTTATTGAATTATACACAAGGTATCTTTTTGTTTGTTAACTAAATATAGAAAATATACATATGTTAATATTAAAATGTATAAACTTTATTTTTAATAAAATATAATATAATTATATTTATATTCATATTTATATTTATATTTATATTTATATTTATATTTATATTTATATTTATATTTATATTTATATTTATATTTATATTTATATTATTAAATGACAACTTTGAACTCATTATTTTAGTATTAAAATATTTATTCCCGATAAAAATATAATAAATATATAAACAGTTACATGTGTTTTAATAAACAATTTAATTGAATTATTAAATACTTATTTTTCTGGCGGCTTCCTCGATTTCTCACAAATTTTTATTAAACGAGAGGGTCGAATGGGTATAGACTAATACTTTGAATCTTGTGACAAAAACTGAATTGTTATTAGTTACTCCAACTTTTACAATGACAATTAATATGCCACTACTGTGGAATAATGAAAAAACACTTTAGTTTCATAGATAGTGTAAATTCTCAGAGTATTTATATTTTTCATTTCAATTACAAAACGAAGATGTTATAACTTATATCTCTGCCTAGATGGAAAAATAATTTTTAGACTATGTGTCCGCCTAGGTTTTATATATATATACATAATAACTAATATAAATATGAAAATACTGTTATATTATATTTGTATTAATAATATTATTATTGTAAGTGTAACTGTAAGTTAATATACCTAATGCATAAAATACTATGTTGTTTTTATGAGCTAAATATTTTAGGCGGACATATAACCTAGAAAAAAAATTTCCACCTAAAATATTTAGCTCATAAAAACAACATAGTATTTTATTCATTAGATATAATTTACGATAATAATATATATAACAGTATTTTCATATTTAAACTATTATGTATATATATATAACCTAGAAAAAAAATTCTGACTAGGTAGATACATAGCCTATAAATTAATTTTCCCTCTAGGTGGAGATATAACATCTTCATTGACAAAACATCACTATGACTATGTTATTGTTAATGATGATATTACATCACCAATTAATGTAAACACAACATAACATCAACATGACAATATTGACCAATTTTGGTATATATAAATTTAAAATATCCTGTTAATGTTGTTTGTCCATCTAGAGGACATATTATTTTTATTATTTGTTGATCCAAAAATTATATTATTCATACAAATAAATAAATGTGTATGTAATTTCATGAAAAAGTGACATTCCAATAATTTCAAATAATCATATATCTGCTTCTTCTAAAAATAAAATATAACTACCATATATACTCATGTCATGTATAAGCCAACCACCCTACTTCATAAATGAAAGATAGGTAAAAATAAAAATGAAGTTAATCCTGAAACATTTATTAATTTTAAAAAGTATAATAACCATATTATTGTATAACTATACTATATAAGAACTACCTACCTGCAATCTAATTAGATGACTCTCTCCAACAGGATTAACCTTTGCATACAGTGCAACATTATGCTCACTATGATCAGTTTTTCTGCCTATCATTTAGCTACAGGTATATTCTATCTGGATAGACAGCAGGCTAGATACCAGCTGTTCCCTAAAAATAGGTTAGAATAATGAGTATAGCTGCCACTAAATAGCCTAACTACATAATATATTATATACATTTAATTATGCTTGTATATAAGCTGATCCCCCACTTTTCCATCAATTTTTTTCTCGAAAAAACCTCTGCTTATACGCGAGTATATATACAATAAATTAAATTGTTTTAATACCATTGTTTGTTTATTCATATCATTATTATTATTGGATGGACAAATAATTTATCACTCTAGACCACAGATTTCAATATAAACACTAGATATGCTATAGCTATTATAAGCATGCTTAAATACTTGAAATTGATTAAAAAAATCAATATTAGGCATATTGAATTGAAAAATTTACCAATTAGTGCACTATATATATATATATCTAGTGTATATATAATATATATATAGTGAAATATATGTGTTTGTTGTCAAAAAGAAATCAGCCGTTTTATTACATGTAAAATTACTATATTTTTCTAAATTTATAAGTTTTTTTATTAGTTACTATTAGGTTTCCTAATGAATATAGTAATATAGAAACCCATTAATTGAATAAATTGTATTATAACAAACATATATATATATGTTAATACATGAGTTGATTTGTTGTTATGTTGTAAATTAGGGTCAAAATGCAGTACAAATTACTGCTAAAAGTATTTTGAAAACATTTATTTTGATTATTATTTGCAAGAATAAAATGCAAACTGCTTTTGAAAACAAATGCTCATAGACTATGTGCAGAATTATTAAATAAGCTGACTTCATTTATTTATGAACTAAGCTGATTTATTTTATTTATGAATTATGCTGACTAGTTTAATGTTTTTTGTATACATGTAATTTTATATAAAAATAGTCCACTAAAATTGAGCATTTATAAGTAAAAAATTTATAAATAATTATTTCAGTAAAAAAATGCTACAATATATTAATTTAGAATAAGATCCTATCAAAATATTAAATTACTATGATATCTATGCCTTATATCTATTTGCAATTGGTAATTAAGCTCAAATTATATTATTTATAACACTTACATGTACCACATCTCTTCTAAATCACCTAAATTCCCAGTTAATATTTTAAGAACAGTGATGAGTATTAATATTTTGTATTATGAGTATTATATGTATTGAGTATTATGAATATATTTCAAGTTTTGATAAGTTGTAGTGCATGAGAGTCTAAGTCAGTGCTGTGGTCATTAGGAAAAAGTATGTTACAATTAATAAGGACTTTTGTAATGATGGTTTGCTTAAGATGAGGACTAGTCCTGGAGATTGACTAGTCAGGACTAGTCACTCAAGATTGACATCAGAGTCTGGTGCAATTGGAAGTTCACTGAGGATGAATACTGGAATTCCACAGTTTGCTGCTCAAAACTGAAACATAATAAATGGAACACTGTTTTAAATTATAGTCTAGTTGCATATTTTTTATAATTACCTAAAATTAAACTTAACATGTGTTGAATGCAAGAAATCCATATAAAAATAGCAGAATGTTTAGTCAATTTGAAAACAATATTATATCTGTGTCAGCATTTACTGTATGTATAAAATGTATAAGCAAGTGTGTATTTTTTGGTTATTTTATTTTTATCTTTATCCAACTTTTGAAAATTATTAATTGAAATATGATAATAAGTAAAAGGACATATTTTATTTACATTATAAGAACATTGTAATAAGTAATATGTGACCATTTTTATCCTATATTCAACTATCTTTCTTCCATTATATGTTTATTTTCTTTCTTTATTTACCAGAAATGTTTTAGTTTCTATATACTATATATCAATTAGTAAAATGTGAAGTATGTAATGACCCCCTCTACACATAAAATGTTAGCAACATGTTAAATTTTTTTTTATTAAATATAAAAGATAAGTCATTTTACAATAGGCAGGTAGATTGATTTAATTTGATTTAAAATAACCTTAATCAATATTAAAATTGGAAGAACAATTAATTTAGGATAAAGTTATACATTAGAATATATGTTTTCTTTCAAAAATCAAAATATAAAAGTCTTACTACTTTTGCATATATATGGTTATATAGCTACATATAACTGTTTGTGGGATAAAAATGGTATGTCCATAAAACAAAACCACACCTTATGACTTGAGTAAAGTATTATATATACACTAAATCTTATATAGGAAACCCTCTTTTATCATGTTACACTAGCAAAAATAAATGTGATGTGTAAATTAAGGAGGCTCTTCAAATAATAAAAAAAAATTCTATAAATTCAGACACCTCTTTCTTCCTTAAAATGTATTATTGCTTATTTTACTGTATATTGCTATATATTTAACATATTTAATTTTTTGAAATTCATTTAAAATAAAATGTAAATGCCATACACTTTTTTAATTAGAAAATTCTCCAGGATATTGTTATTATACAATTTGAAAAGTACTGTTAAGCATAATCTAACTGATATATGCAATAACTGTTTAATAACATTCCATTTAAAATTAATAATTATAAGTAAATTATTAAACAAAATCTTAAAATTTAATTTATAAGTAAACCTTATATATTAAAAATATTGATGAAATCTCAAATAATTTGGATAAATTTATTATACTAAAAGTAAAAAAATATGTAAATATTTATCTCTTTTTTTATCAAAAACTGTCGGTATGTACTGGTAGAAATCAGTAGCAATTTCGTTTTAAAATATATAATTTTTTTATATATCATGCATGATACAAAATATCATATTTTTTAATATCATCTGCATAATTATCTAATACTACAGAGGTGTAATTGGGGGGGGGGGGGGGGAATGAATATAGTGGCTAGCCACCCTCCTACAATGCCATAAAATATTCCTAAATTAGTATACAGTTTTACCACAATCTATTGCATACCTCCATTGTCCAGGGATGTGATTTTCTGTTTTTAGTCGGAAATTGCTCCCAAGGGCTTGAAGTTCAGTCTTGTAGTAATCTTCTATGATTCTCCTAAACACCCATATAAAATACTGTCTGTGTTTATTTTTCAAATGCAGTCATGCATTTCTCAAATACTTTATTCTCATTCTGTATATTTTTTAATTCATGGTCCACCCAAAATTCCATCAGATAATTTGCCACCACTGAGCTTTGAAGTTATTGTTACATGAAGAGAATGGCGAAAAGACTTTCTTTCTTTAAACTTTGGTTTAAAATTGCTTTGTCAAACCAAGTATTATTTGCAATTGTATAGTAATATGTTTTCATTCAATATCAGTGCTTCATTATTAACATAAACTTGACCTGAAAATAAAGCATTACATGAAGATTGTTCACTTCACCATATAGCGTTGGTTCATTTTTTCGTTCTGCTATTCCATAGATTAATTAAGCATGGATAGATAATCTTAAAATAACCAAGTTTTTTTGTTCTTTATATTTTAATTATTTCAATAAAACATTTTGTTTATTTAAATGTTAAGCTACATTTGTATATGGATTAAAGGGAACAAATTGGAATTCTGTGGGAGAACTGCATAAATTAAATAAGTTATATATCTTATGATTTCGTCTATATATATATGATCGTATAAATATATTGTCAGTAGCTAAGATTTCATTTAGTGTGATTATAGAGTCTCTTGATCACAGTCTGTGACAAGTCCATTACATTTCATTCCATGAAGGTAAAAATCCTGCACCGGAATATTATCTATGTCATATTCATTAGGATTATGGAGATCATTAACTGTAGTATTCTTGATATTAATATTTACACAAAATATTCTACAGTTGCTATATTTTGTGATAATGAGGACATCTGGGGCCTGTAACACGAAACAATTATCCGCAGATATTTATTTGCTCATAACATAATCAGTAACACGAAGCACTCATAAATTTATTAGCGGATAAAAAATTATTTGCAAATAAGTTTATCCGCGGATAA